>JBCFYV010004319.1:0-22899 GCA_039000515.1 Timema cristinae | reverse complement strand
AAGCTATTAAGGAGAATCATAAAACTCCAGTTATAAATTCGATTCCAGCAGAGGGAAGTGGTGAAATGTTAGTGATAGAAATTCACAAACCACTTTGTTCCATATGGAACCATGGCGAACGGAAAGAAGTATAATATTTGTCTATTTTCAAAAAGGGAGATAAAACAGAGTGTAATAGCTATAGAGGTATCTCACTGCTACCAACATGTTACAAAATTTTATATAACATAATTTCAATGAGATTGATGACATGTAGAAGAAATCATTGGGGATAATCAGCATTGATTTCGATGAACTAGATCAACAACAGATCAGATTTTTTACAACTCGGTAGATATTAGATATAAAGTGGGAATATAGCATGACTGTACGTCAATCATTATACATACAGTTTAAAAATGCCTGTTTTTCCTGTTAAAGAAACAAATCTTATGACACTTTAGTTAAGTTTGGGATACCCAAAAAACTTGTCAATCTAATTGAGTTATGTTAAACATATATGAATGGTAGGGTACGGGTTGGATGTCACTTATCAGATACTTTCAAAATACATAATGAGTTGAAACAAGGAGATGCACTTTCCCCATTACTTTTTAATATAGCCTTAAAGTATGATATTAGTGTAGTACACGAAAGTAGGGAAGAGCAATGGTTTACATTAAACTGTACAATGCAGCTATTGGGATGTGCAGATGATTTGGCTTTGTTGGGCTTTGTTGTAAGGGAGCTGTTGGAAGAAATGCAGAGCAGTTATTTGAAGCTAGTAAGTTATTATTATTAGCACCGCGTCTTACTACCCGTTCGGGTTATACGCACTTACGCTAATGTGTAATGGTAGGGTGATTGTGATATGAAATGGAAGACCTACAGTTTAACGTGGAATCCGAACCACGGTGGAGGCCAGGCATTCTACACGTTCACAAGTTGAGGTTAATACACTTCTTGTCAGAGGTGAAGGAAGGGTTTGGTAATCAGATAAATCTGTGCCGGGACCGAGGATTGAACCCCGGACCCCCAACACAGAAGTCTGACACCTTACCCCTAGACCACCAGGTCACCGAAGCTAGTAAGGAATTAGGTTTAGATGGGAAGGTTGAAAAGACTTGGGCCCAGTTTCTTAGGGCCAGTTTCATAGTCAGACTTAGTACGCCTCAAGTGCGGTGCTATACTAAATGCAGGACACCTACCCATACCAGAATAGAATAGGTAAGTGTCGTCTTGTATTTAGTATAGCACCGCACTTAAGTCGTACTCAATCAGACTAAGGGCCAGTTTCATAGTCAAATTTAGTACGCCTCAAGTGCGGCGCTACACTAAGTACATGACGACACCTACCTAAACCAGAATGGAATGGGCCAGTTTTCAATGCGAGAATGGCCCATTCCATTCGAGTTTAGGTAGGTGTTGTCATGTACTTAGTGTAGCGCCGCACTTGAGGCGTACTAAATTTGACTATGAAACTGGCCCTTAGTCTGATTGAGTACGACTTAAGTGCGGTGCTATACTAAATACAAGACGACACTTACCTATTCTATTCTGGTATGGGTAGGTGTCCTGCATTTAATATAGCACCGCACTTGAGGCGTACTAAGTCTGACTATGAAAGTGGCCCTAAGTATTTGACCACACAAAGAACAGAACAGAGATCGGGGTCGATAATTTAGAGATTACTGCGAATAACCTATCATTTAACATGATTCATGAGTTTAAATACTAAGGGAGATTTTTAACTAGTAATAACGATGTTAGAGTGGAGGTTAGGAAATAAACACAGTCGGGAAATGCATGTTATTATTCGATCAGTAACTTAAGTTGTTTACATCACGACTGCATCAAGGAATGTAAAACTAAGAATGTACTAAACAAATTTTACCGGTTGTTCTCTATGGGTTTTAAACGGGGTCTCTTACATTACACGACGAAAACTAATTTAGAGTGTTCGAAAACTAAGGGCTGAAAATATTTAGTACAAAAAGGGATGAAGATATTGGAGAATGGAGAAAATTACAAAATGATAAATTATATACCTTGTACTCATCACAAGATACTGTTGGGATAGTTAAATCTCGTAGATTACGGTTGACAGGACATGCAACGTGAATGGGAGATTCTAGAATCTTGTTCAGGGTACCGTCTGGTGAACTCAATGGGAAGAGACAACTGGGGAGACTTGGACGCAGATGGGAGGATAACATTAGAAAGAAATAGGGTGTAATGAGGTGGACTGGATAGTACTAGCTCAATATAAGGATAGGGTGTAATGAGGTGGACTGGATAGTACTAGCTCAATATAAGGATAGGGTGTAATGGGGTAGACTGGATAGTACTAGTTCAATATAAGGATAGGTGACGTACTTTTGTAAGTGTGGCAATGAACAGTAGAGTTATTAATGCCATATAGTAAGCAAGTAAGTAATACAATAAATGATAGTAAAATTAATTAGAAAATTTTTCTAATACCTATTACTTGAAATAAAATATGTCAATTAAAGTCAAACATGCAGAGAAATACACAAACGATATTTTTTTAAGTTTATGGCAATAATTGATTGAACTCGTTATATTTTATGAGGAAATGAGTTCAAAGTCTTATCCTTTGGCATCAAAACTTCTAAGAAAATGTATTGATACATCATATTTGATTATTTTAAACCCTGCGATGTTATTCAAAGTTATATAGTAAACAGTATCACATCATACTGATGTGGAATGCAAGTGACTAAAATATGTCAGACATTAATTTCCAACACTAAATAGTGTATAAAGAAAACATTTTATTACACTTTGGCACGAGATATGTCCAAATTAAGTTTGTTTTCTTACTGGCTCTGGAAAGATTGTTGTCTATAAATTCTTATCCAAGCCTCACCTATAGAAAAAAATAAATCAATACTCGTTATAACATTCGAATATTTCCAAGCCACTATAATTATCTTCTATACACTTGCTTAGTAGGTCTACAAGATGCAGTATAATAGAAATACAAATGAATAAAAAAATTTAGCAATAAAACATGTTTCAATAGAAGTTCCTGTACATTACTTTATTAAAAATAATAATGTAAAATAATCCAAGAAGACGTGATCTCATTAAACATATTATTCTCAACGACGCTATTGAAACTTTATTACCCGAGATAAAAATTACTTTAACTCAATATCCTCCGGAAAATAATTACCAAAATACCCCGGAGTGTGTAATTTCAACCTTCAGTACCTTTGGCCAGATGACCGAGGCTCGAATCTTACAGGGTACGTTGGTCAAATATATATTTTATACTATCAGTTGTTTGTCCAGATATTTCTTTTGTAAACATTATGCTTCCTATCTAGGTGTCATTTTTTTCAAATTTCTTTTTGGAATAAAACTTGACCCACTTGGACAAAAGCTTCAGTCACGTCTGGATTGTCAGTGAAGGGGAGGTCGGGATTTGAATCTAGGCTGGGCTTATTGAGATGTTTTATTCCTCTTACCTAATAACTACTTTCATTATCTTTATTCTATTTACGTAAATATGAAGATAGCTCGGATGGGCAGTAAGACACAGTGCAGGGGTGAAAAACATTTATGCACGTCTTTGATTCAAGCCATATTTTTCATGCAGTTCAATTTTTATAGGAAGATTCTTTTAGAAAATATTTTTTTTTACTGCCAACAATTAAAAAATTTTCACTATTAGTATCACTTTATAGGAAATTATAATATATACCAGAAGTATCAGTTTCAGGTCATATTACTTGACGTTTGTATACATGAAAGTAGATTTAATAGCTTTTCTAGCTGACAAATAAGGTTCTTCCTATGAAAATTAAACTGTAACAACATTTTTAGACGTAATGGCCATTTCCGTCAGCAAGTACAGCGAATCATGAACGCTTCACATTGAAGCTTAATTATATATCGAGTCTGACAAGTTTGGGTCTGAGTGATAATACCACTAGTTGGCATTTGCGTGCAAAGAGAAACGTGCCATTTTTGTGTTTATACCTATTTAGACATAATTGTGTTAGTTTATTTGTGCCATGCTGTAATTCCATTTTAAGCACATGAAATGAGGTCTTGGTTTTGGAAGGTGCAATTTGAAAGTAGAAATGAGAAAATTAAATAGCATTTTTGTTCAAATCTTTGATACAAGAGATGGGCCACTCAAATCATGATTCCCTCGAATACTAGAAATTGGAGAATTCAACATAAAAAAACATATTTGAGGTTATAATTTACAATTATGGATAAAAAGTTATTTTTAGAGCCATTATTTAGGTTACTAGTGACTTATCTCGGTATAATTATAGAGGAAAAACCTAATATTCAGGTCCTGGACTTTTAACTTGCCACTTAATGTGATCTCTACCGGAAGTGTAACTATAACAGATGTGGGTAAGTTAATCTCTTGTGTGTGTCATGTTTTCCATGATTCGGATTATGATTAGAAAATCGGAATTTGAATATAAAATGAATCTTATTCGAGAAAAAAAAAATTGATTTAACCAATCTGTAATTTACATTTCTTTTACTATAAAACTTTTTCAATATCTTCTAGCACCGCGTATCACTCATTACATTTTCGGGTTGTACACATACCGGTTTGTACTAACTACGCTAATGTATAAGAGACGAGGAAGATTAAATTTAGAGGAAGAGTATACGCATTTTCTTGGAGGGATGGTGATAATTATTTAGAATTTTTTCATTTTACATTTATTTGAGGTATTTAAAGTGAACTTTCTAAACCGACTAATTATATCATCACACAACTTATAAACTAACTTAAATATAGAACAGATACAACATCCAACCCTCAGACGTTAATTCATCACTGGGAAAAGGTAGCCCACATTTTACCAATGATAATTTTTTTTTTCATCCGTGACGGGTATCGAACCTGAAACCTTTAATTCAGTAGACCCTACCGACTTAGCTAAGGTGACGAACTACCCTGTAAACTCAGTACACCCGACCGGGATTCGATCCCCGATCTCCCCGTCATCGACAGTTTAGTCTATTCTGAGTGTGATGTCTTAGACCAAACTGCCACCAAATCGGGTCTATATACGTTAGTCCACATTCATAATAGTTCGAGCTATAGTCGCAGTACAAGACCATAACAACCCTAGGCCTGTGTTAAGTGACTGTAAAAACAAGAAATTATTATTATTATTATTATTATTATTATTATTATTATTGTTATTATTATTATTACTACTACTAGGTGCTCTGTCTTAAGACAGGTCCAATCCTTTTGATGATTAACTTAGACCGCCAATGCGCCCTGTCTTCTGCCTCCTCCTTCAGCTCCCAGAATTTTGTTTTTATGAAGTTTGGGTGACCTGGCGGTCTAGGGGTAAGGTGTCAGATTTCTGTGCTGGCGGCCGGGGTTCAATCCTCGGTCCCGGCAAAGATTTATCTGATTACCAAACCCTTCCTTCACCTCTGACAAGACATCTTGTGAATGTGGGGAATGCCAGGCCTCCACCGTGGTTCGGATTCCACGTTAAACTGTAGGTCCTCCATTTCATCTCACAATCACCCTACCATTACACTTTAGCGTAAGTGCGTATAACCCGAACGGGTAGTAAGACGCGATAATAATAATAATAATAATAATAATAATAATAATAATATTTATTTTGGCCTAAAACATATTTTGATATAAAAACTGAAAAAACACTGACTTTTTCTCGTGTCCTCTTCCATCCCACCTTAAACCGCCGCAATGTCGATGCCATTGCCCACCCCCGCTATTACCTAGAAGTTTCTGACTCGGTCTCATTTGAGAGGAAATCTAGCACCTTTTGGAAAAAAAAAGTTTTTTAAGGTGGGAAGGAAGGTAATTATACTATTTCTCCTCTCCATTAAACTTAAAACAACGTTTGTTGATGTTCTTAATCTTGTGAATCTTCTCAAATGTTTGTGCGCAGAGACGAGCCAAGTCTGACACACCATCTAACCCGGCTCGTTGACTCCGTGGCGTGGTCAGACTCAAACTTATATGGCCAGTCTTCAGTAAGGTCTGTGTGTTCACTTTTTTCGAATGTTTTATCGTAAACAAATTAAATATTGATATGTTAGATACGTTTAGATAAATTTTTTTATACACTTAGTAATTTCAAGAGTTCTTGAATATTTGTCATTCGCATAGTGGCATTTGACCAGAAAATTCGGTGGCTGCGTGGTCTTTAACACGCTAATCTCGTGTTGGACTAGACTGCCGAAGACAGGGATATCGGGGTTCGATCCCATGGTTTTCCACTCTCCTTCCCCACAAATGCGGGTGCATTTTCGCGAAATTAAATCTTCCTAATCACTAAAGGCTTGTAACCTGAACAGGTAGTAAGACGCAGTGCTAAAAAAAATAAGTCCATATCAAACTATGCGATGTCCATGACACATATTCAAGAACTGCGTAGAGATAACTAACCATGTGTAGAGAATTACACTAACCACATCCATTCAAGCCATATTTTATTTATTTCTGCCGAAAAGATTTGTTATTACAAAAACTATAAGACAATAGGGAATGCCAGGCCTCCACCGTGGTTCAGATTCCACGTTAACTGTAGGTCCTTCACTTCATCTCACAATCACCCTACCATTACACATTAGCGTAAGTGCGTATAACCCGAATGGGTAGTAAGACGCGGTGCTAATAATAATAATAATAATAATAATAATAATAATAATAATAATAATAATAATAATATAAAACAATAGGGATCTTAATTCGCGTTCTCTTTCATGAAACTTTAAATCCCTTATTTCTATATACCCCTTCTCTTGTTCGTGGTGACCTTGGTAAGGAAGTAGTGAGGGGAAAGTGAGGATTGGCTCACCTTCCAGCCCGTGAAGATGGAGCGTGCTGATGTCACTTGTTGGGAGTCCGCTGGAAGAGCGGAACAAGTCCATGTGGGGAACTTTGGGTAAGTACAATCGTAGGCTTAAGGTGGGATTAGAGAGATTGTGAGTTAGGGGCAATATTGTAGCAGTTTTTATAACAAAATACATTTTTCACCAACATAATCGAATATCGTTACAGTAAAAAAAAAAAAAATCAAACTCGTGTTTGGATTGGTTCATATACTTTTTATATTTGACCCGTTGGACCAGAGTAAAAGTCAAATTTTGACCACATGACGAGAGGTTTTTGTAGACCACTGATTTTAAGTATAAACATGAGAAGGTTAGTTTAGAAGTGCACCCGTATTAGCCTGGAGAGAGGATATAAAAAACACAGTGATCAATATTATATATTGAAACACATTCCCCAGTGCACCCGGCTGGTACTCAAGCCCTGATCTCTTGTGCCAAACGAATCCAGCCCCTTGGACCAGAGGTGTGTGGGTAGCAAGGAATGGTAAAGATGTTTTGAGTCACTCCTACTCCCAAGAGGACTGGTGAGTGCAAGTGTGACATCGTCTCAGGAACTGCGCCAAATTAACCCAGCTGATTGTCGCGCAGCTCGCTCCTCTGATTAGACCAAAGTGTCGTGTCTGCTTCGGGCTAATGATGTCACTTACTGCAGCTTCAAGGTCGCAATACAGACCACATTAGCATTCTGGCAGAAAGATGGAGCGTTTAGAAAGAAAAAAAACACAAGTAGTTCGATAGTTCGAGCTGAACGAGCCCATCCAGAATTATCAGAAATTCAATCTATACGGAATAGCCGAGAAAAAAATTAAAATTCTTTAATGTGTTTTAACCCGCCTCGGTGGCGTAGTTGGCTAAGTCGCTAGACGTGTTGAGCTCGACTACTGAGGGCGGGGAGATCGAGGTTCGAATCTCGGTCGAGTGAACTAGGGTGGTTTTACCTAAATGGTTTTCCACTCTCCCTCCACGTAAATGCGGGTTCACTTCCTCTAATCCGACCTTCTCAATTCCTAATCCATTAGCGTAATTAGTACTTAAAGCGTATAACCTGAACGGGTAGTAAGACGTGGTGGTAATATTACTATTTTTAATGTGTTTTAGTATAAAAAGTATAATAAGGGCTATATTTTTAACTACATAGTTAAAATAATATTTTGTAAACATAAACATAGAAAAATTCGCCTATAAGATGCATTGTTTTTGGTACATCCAAATTATATCGGAGATCCAACATCGTTGGAATGAGACGAGTAAATAAATCTGTGAAAAGGCTTCAAATATTGTTGTTATAGACTGTATATTGTATCTGAGGAATTACCTACTCCCCCTTACACTCAATGCCACACACACACACATATATATATATATATATATATATATATATATATATATATATATATATATATTGTCATATAAAAACAATGTCGACATATTCCGTCAACTTTCTAGTGAACATCTCTTTAAAAAAAAATGCTTTCTTTGCCTTTAAGCATTCTTTTTATTTTTGCGCCACGTATTATTATCCGTCCATGCTATCCCCATATTCACACTAAAGGCGTAGAAATGATGAAGGTATACTTTAGAGGAAATGTGCCTTCATTTGCATTGTGGGAGAGTGGGAAACCATCTAGAAAACCTATAGTGCATTCAACAGGGATTATAAATCTGACCTTCCCATCAACGGAAAATCAGAGTAGACAAGTCTGGGGCCTTTTCTCACGATCACATCAATGCGGGTTTTGAGACTTTCGCTCCCAGCTTTGTTACAGCAAAACAAGGCCGATAATTTTGGGGGCTGGGGAGTTGGAGGGCACATTCCCCAATTGCCGGAAGCTAGAAAAAAAAAAGTTAAATATTAATCACCTATAGAAGCTCTCTAAAGTGTTTTTTTATGGCAACATAACCCCTAACTGCCGGGCCTAGGAAAATTTCTAGATATCAAACACCTCTAAAAGCTATCTGAAGAGTTTTTTTTATGCAACATAAGCCCCCTAGCTGCCGAAGGATAGAAAAAAAAATCTAAATATTAAACACCTCTAGAAGCTATCTGGAGTGTTTTTTATAGCAACACAACATCACCCGCCTCGGTGGCGTAGTTGGCTAACGCGCTTGTCGTGTTGAGCTCGACTGTTGAGGACGGGGAGATCGAGGTTTGAATCTCGGTCGGGTGAACTGGGGTGGTTTTTCCTAAATGGTTTTCCACTCTCCCTCCACGCAAATGCGGGTTCATTTCCTCTAATTCAACCTTCCCAATTCCTAAATCCATTAACGTAATTAGTACTTAAAGCGTATAACCCGAACGGTTTAGTAAGACGCGGTGCTAAATATTATTATTATTATTATTATTATTATTATTATTATTATTATTATTATTATTATTATTATTAACACAACATCATTACTGCTGAGGCAATCTGAAGTGCTTTTTATGGTAGCACAGCCCCATAGATTGTACTTGTACCTTAATTTTGATAGTGTTTGAACCATAAATAAAGCCATATATATTTTGTTCATTAAATTTTGGAGGGGGGTTTGAACCGCCAACCCCCCCCTCCCCCTCACTACGGCCTTGCATCAAAAATGAAAAATTGTTTTGGGATTTATTTTTATATCTCACAGCAACCACTAGATAGTTTTTTGTAATTATCATCGGTTTACCATTTTCGGTGGTCGCATGGTCTTAGGCAGTGGTATTCAACCAGAGATACGCGTCCCATCAGGGGTACACCAAGACATATTTGGGGGTACGTAACATTTGAAGTGAGTGCGTAGGGAAGAAACTAGAAAATCGTTGAAAGTAATTACTGACAAACCTAAAGAGAAGAGACCATTGGGAAAACCTAGACGCAAATAAGAATATAGTAGTAATTGAATGGACTTGAAAGATGTATAGGGTGTAATGAGGTTGCACTGGATAGAACTATCTAAAGATAGGGATGGGATGGGGGGCGTACTTTTGTAAGTGTAACAATGACGTTTTGAGTTCCTGATGCCATAGAGTAAGTAAGTAAGCTTATAACTAATCTTAAATATTGAAGAATGTTTCTGAAACAGCTATACATGTACTACAATTATTTCATTTTGTACATGTTCCCAAAGCAACGGATCTTTCGTTGTCATTGGCTCTTTCATTTTAATGTGTGTATCATTGGTCATATATTTAATTTGACAGTGATTGGTTCTAGTCCTTATAAAGCTATGATCCAACTTCTACCAAGGGCTACGGACTACAGACGTTCACCTTAAGGTGGGAGTTCAGGAACGTGAGAAAAGGTAAGCGTATATTCAGCTATCAAGGCAAAGCATTTTTTTTTTTGCTAAAATAAATAAAATATTACTCCAGTAGAACATAGAGTTTAATTTTCTCCACATGGTGATATCAACAGTTGTTGAATATCTGTCAAGAGTATAGATACATTAGATGATAAACTTTTTAAATGAAGAGAAAAAGCTGTCATAAAATTCCAGGACACCCTTGACAGATATTATAGAACTGTTAAGGTAGCCGCCGGCCAGGAGGATATTCTTCAAATACTTAAGTATCCTGGCAACATCTTTAAATTCGTCTGACTTAGAGTCTATATTTTTGGTAAAAAACTAGACAATGTCTACCGAGACATGTTTGATATTCTTTATGTTCTGTTTCTATAGTCGAAGGCGACTTTCATTTGTTGGATAGTTTTATACTATTTCGAGGTGACAGTTAAAAACATTTCAAGTCTTGTTGACTTCAGAATTAAAAGGTTAATTTAATTGATTAAATATTGTGTCCTCCTGTATGAAGGATAAGTGTCATTATTACTAGTATTTAACGAAACTCTTAGACTTGGTATTTCAGTCCTAGCGACTATGCTTCTCTGTATCCTTATGATACAGCCTTTATATTGTGAGCCTTTGGCTACAAATGTAATAAGGTCTTAGTCATATACTTACTAACCTCCACAAGTTCCATTAATTTATTCTGAGCCAATGTTTCTCATGACACCGTGGACGTCATGTGCGTTGTTTAAATTTTGTGTGGCTACAACCAGGCTGTCTGTCTTGTTTCCAAAACCCAGTTGGGTATTGGGTTGTTCACGTAGTCACGCTTCATGTGTGTATTAGCTTGGGTGAGCAAACCGCGGAACCCCGCTTGTGTCATAATGGGGTCCGGGCAAATAATACTTTTTGTCTTTGCCTGATTTTTGGACTCCTATTATTTTGGTGTTGCCTTTAAGGTGTAATTCTTATTAGCATTGTTTGTACTATTGAATGCTCTGGCAGTACCAATAGGGAAAGGGACCAGCTATAGTACCTGTTAATCGACACCTGTTTGCTAGCCATTGACCACTATTATCTACAGATCATTGTATATTTTTTTATTAACCAAATGTGTTTTAAGGATATTGTCTTAAGACCCAGTCAAGCTAACTGATTTAAGTCTATATGTATATCTTGTCCAATACCATTATGTTAATTACTACTTAATTGTTTTCTCCTTTAGAAAACACCTACCTGTAACCTGGGTCCAGCTCAGCCCTTGTAGCTACAGCAAGACAATCAAATTTCACAAAGTCTTATTAATTGAAACAAGCTTCAAACTTGTAATCATGTAATATTATTGTAAACGTAATTATTATTATTTCTGTTTTAATAAATTTATTTATTGTTAAACAATTTATATTTCCATTTAAATTTCACCTTGTTTGTCACGTTATCAAATTAGTCCAGTGAAGGATAGTTACGTAACACACGCTGTGAACACTTTATTCTCTATGTGGTAGTCATATTTATAACAATATTATATTAATTATGGTTGCCAAGGATATATAAATAAATACAATAGGTTTAGTAATATAGGTTATTTATGGTGCATTTATTTAAAAATAACATGTTCATGTAACAGCAAAACTCTATTATATAGGTATAGGCCTACTGAAAATATTCGACCTAAAGCAAAATTATTTATACAGTACGTTTAAGATAAGTAAAAGTCAAATTCAACTATGTTTGGTAAAGCTTGTCCAAAAACAAAATTGTTTTTACGTTTAGGTTAGGTACATTTCAATTGAAACTATGATTGGTAAGGCTTTTAAATTATCTGCCTTTTCCCGGGATACATTTTGGCCCATATTTTTGGAGATACAAACCAATCTACCCTGTTTTCAGTGCTCTTCGTTTTCGTCGTCAAGAAAAGGTGGAGGAAACGATTCCAAAAATAAGCCTGGGAGGAATAAAAAAAGTGGAGGAAGTGATTCCAAGAAAACCCATTCGAAAGAGGTGTGTGGTGGAAGCAAGCCAAACAAAGAAAAATCTAGTGAGGGCAAACTAAAAGATGAAAGATGTACGTCACTAAAAAAGGAAGGTAAGAAAGATTCGAAGTTGGGCAGCTCTGAAGATTGCGGGCGACTCAAATCCTCGAAAGATGGTGGCAGGAAGGTGACCAGCGCTGACATCTGCGCCACAGTCGGTCAAGGATCTTTATCTGGAAGCAAACCCACAAAGGATGACAAAGCCGTCAAGGAAAAGAAGGGTTGGTGGAGTGACGTGAAAATGGGACCACTAGACGCTATCTTGGGTCTGACAGAGGCCTTCAATAAAAGCAAAGACGATAGGAAGGGTAAACGTGGGAGTTGGTGCTTACAGGGATGACAATGGTGAGCCATATGTATTCTCTTGTATCAGAGAGGCTGAGAAGAGGCTGCTTGCTAAGGAACGCAACAAGGAATACACCCCCATTGTGGGAACGACGGAGTTCTGTAAACTTTGCATAGAGTTGGCACTGGGGGAGGGCAGCCCACCGATAAAGAACGGCAACTACTGCGCCGCACAGGCCCTTTCTGGCACCGGTGCCCTACGGATCGGTGCTGAGTTAATCCAGAGATTATCAAACGGCAACAAGGAGATCTTCTTTCCCACACCGACTTGGGGGAACCATGCCAATATATTCACTCACGCTGGACTTAAAATCAATAAATACCGCCACTATGACAATAAGACCAACAGCTTCGACTACGACGCTTCACTGCAGGATATCGAAAAAATACCGGAGAGCTCCGTCGTATTGTTTCAAGCCTGCGCGCACAATCCTACTGGCGTAGACCCTTCCCCCAAGCAGTGGGAAAGCCTATCCAAACTCGTCAAGCAGAAGAAACTCATCCCATTCTTTGACATGGCCTACCAAGGCTTCGCCACGGGAGACTTCGACAATGACGCATTCGCCATCAGACAGTTCGTGAAGGATGGTAATCAGATCATGCTGGCACAATCCTTCGCTAAGAACCTAGGTCTCTACGGTGAAAGAGTGGGATGTTTTAGTATAGTGACGAGTAGCAAGGAGGAGGCAGAGATCTTGCTATCGCAAATCAAAATAATCATCAGAGGGATGTACTCGAGTCCTCCCATCCATGGGCAGCGTCTTGTCGTTGAGGTCTTGAAGGATCCTGAGCTGAGATGCATATGGGAATGTGAGCTGGAGGCGATCTCCTCTAGGATTATCAACATCCGGAAGGATCTGAGACGAAAACTGGAAGATTTAGGTTCTAAGAAGGATTGGAAGCACATCACCGATCAGATAGGGATGTTCTGCTTTACGGGACTAACAGAGGAGCAGGCGGTCAGACTCACTAAAGAGTTCGAGATATACCTTACCAAAAATGGCCGGATCTCCATAGCGGGTGTCACGTCCAAGAACGTGGACTACATCGCCAAGTGCATGCACGAGGTCACAAAATAAACGTTTTGTAGCTCATACACAGTCTCGTCGAGTGTCGGAATCTTTCTAATTGTGTGAAATAGGTCCATTGGGCATTCGGGTTAACCATTTCATTTAGTTTTCTTCTCAAGTTTTTTATTCACAAATTTATTGCTTTTTGCAATTTTATTTATTATTATAGCATTTCGAAGCGTTTGCCTTTAAGACAAAAAAGTATAATGTGATCAGTTTTATAGTATGAACATTTTATTTGGTAAAGTGTATTTTGTAATCAAGTTTACTTTGAAATATTTTTTTTTTGACAAATACACTACATGTTAGTAGATTATTGTTACGTGGCGTAATTTTGTTGGTTGCATACAAAGTAGAATTCTCAAGTTTAATTCAAGATAATTTCAAATGTATTTATTCCTCTCCTAGGATAGCTTTAAAAATGCAAACATAATAATTACAATAATTTGCAAATATAAACATTTATGACCATAATGGCATGACCATTTATGACCATATGACAATTTATGGCTGGATACAAATATTCTCGGTAAACTATACAAATTAAATAAACACCCTAGTTATAATTTATATATATATATATATATAGGTTTAAATACGATTATTTTATAGGCCTATAATTATTCTTATTAGATTTATAATTTAGTAATAGATAGGACTTAGCTAAAATGTTGTTTTTTTACGATGAAAACATAAAACAATTTATAAGGCACAGTGTGTTCTAATCCAATCTGGTAGTTTTGATAGCCTTAAGAGCACATCTAGAATACAAACAATTTTGGGATTTAGTCGTAATATAGTAGATTGTTGGCGTGCTTGATTTTGGGGCTAATAAAAACACCAAGCTTGAATTGTTCATAGCTCTCTTTGTATTTTTAATAATAAAATTTAATAGGATATTTATTTACAAATTAATCCCTTACGCCTGTGGTTACACGGTCTAGAGTATTAGTCTCGCGATAGATTGGATTGCCGGTGACCTTGAATGAATACACAAAGGGTGGTTTTCAAAATGGGATTTATATATGTGGTTTTATCATTTCCCTACCATGATGATGCGGGTGCGTTTCCTCTAAGCTACCTTCCTCATACCCACCCCTTAAAAGGAATTATGTAAAACGTAATAATTGTAAACGTAAATATAAATTCAAGGGAAAGAAATAGGAAGGTTAGCTTTGAGAAATCTCTTCCGCATTAAAGAGGAAAGAGGTTGAAAAAACACAGTGAAGAGCCCATGAATAAGACCATCTTAATGTAGATCCTACCCAACTGGAAGAGGAATATGAACCTCCCTGAAGACGGGGGTCAAGCACAACGAGAGTCTAGCACATTAACCCACTTGACCACCGCTGTAGTGAGAACTCTGTTGAAATGGTCATCAAATGTTACTACCAACTAATAAAAAACCTAATTTAATGGTTAATAGGCTTCGTTTATATGATTACCGACACATAATTATTCTGACCTACAAAGTAGTCACGAGGACTATAAACTCTGAGAGCAGCCACGGATGACTGCATGAACAGCAACATTTCAGCAGAGCACATCAACCTGGTCAATCTGCCCTCCACGGAATGTCAGATGTTCAACCTGCCCTCCACGAAATGACAAACGATCAACTTGTCATCCACGGAATGATAGACGATCAACATGACCTCCATAGAATGACAGATTTCAACCTGCCTTTCATAAATGACAGACGATCAACATGCCTCCATAGAATGACAGATTCTCAACCTGCCTTTCATAGAATGACAGACGATCAACATGCCCTCCACGGAACGACAAATTCTCAACTTACCTTTCACGAAATGGCAGATTCTCAACCTGTCTTCCATAGAATGACAGAAGATCAACACGCCCTTCATGGAATGACAGACGATCAACATGCCCTCCAAGGAATGACAGATTCTCAACCTGCCTTCCATAGAACGACAGACAATCAACATGCCCTCCACGGAATGACAGATGATCAACATACCCTCCACGGAATGACATATTCTCAACCTACCCTCCACATAATAAATGACAGATGGAGAGGAGACACTTCAGACGCAGACGTAGACGCCGTCGACCAGCCGACAAATCAATCCAGGGAGCACTTGGAACCAGGGGGTGAGGGTCCTCGAATTCGGGTCAAACCACAATTGGCACCTTCAGCTGACAACAGAGATACAACACATTTCACATTCACTTAAACCCTTTCTTAAGAGACTATTATAGTATGATCGTGAAAGGAAGAACAGTAGAAGTTAGTTACTAAAGTTACTAAACAATTTTAATATATTAACTTGTATACAACATGAAGTAATGTTATCTGCAGCTGTAACTTTTGATAGATATTGCCAACACATATAAAATAACACGAATAATTTAGGAAAATATTATCAATGTTGGTAAAAAAAAAAATGTTTGAATTATCTCTACTGTTCTTCCAATCAAAATCAGGGTATACCTATTTCAGGTAAGCTACGCACAGCAGACTCACCTAGAGTTTATCTACGATAGTGCTGTAGGTGACAGCTAACATAAGGTTCTTTATTGCAAACAATGGCTGAAAGTATTATGAGAAGCGTTTGATAAAACTTTTTTTATTATAATATATAGTATTAGTAAGCAAATATTAATTATGTCCGAATAAGTTGACATTAGTGACGTTCAGTCAATGTTTGCACTAAATAACCTTATAGCTGTTACTTACCTATACTCCTATCGTAGATGGGGTATAGAACCTGTGGGGACTCAGGCAAAGGCGTCAGATGCATCTTTTTTGGTTTTCCGGGAATGGAGAAAGTCATAATCTGAATCCCAGCTGAGTCAAACCGAGACTGATTTTTTCTTAAAGGTCTCACGCTCTTCTTCAATGCAAATCCTGATACATTTCCTATGAATTCTGCCTTCTTAAGCCTAACTCTATTAGTGTAAATATGTGAATATCTTGAACTGGTAGTAAGGTGGTAGTGAAAAAACTTACCAACTAGATAATCTAAGCTAATGGGATTGGTTTGATGAGGTGAATGAGATAAGAGAAATCGAACCAGAATTTGCTTGCAAAAAATAACAATGTAGAAAATCAGCGCCAACGTACGCAGGATTAATTCAAAGTTCCCCTGAATGTGAATTAAAGCACTTAAAAATCTTTTATTTTTGTGTTAAGATGGTATGGAAGAAAACGCGAGATAAGTTCAATATATTTCTCAGTTTATTTAGAAAAAAAACAACATGTTGGATCAAAAGAATAAAAAACAGCGCTTCAGTAGATACACCAAGTTTAATTTTATACACACAGTAATATCAACAGTTTTTTAATAATTGAAATGAGTATAGTGGCATTTGGGGGAAAAAAAGTTTTACGATGTTATTTTTAAAAAATTTTTAAAATCATCAAATTCCATGACGCGAAATGCAAATATTAAAGAACTGTTGATTTTTAAAAATTAAAATAAATAAAAATTCTCGGGAAGAAAAATATTTAATTTAGGGGTTTTTAAAAAAAAAAAATTAAAAAAAAACTGAAAAAAAAAATTTTTGGTTTTCTTTTTTCTTGCGATTTCTTCAATCCCACCTTAAGTTTTGAGCACCCAAATTAAAAAAAAAAATTTTTTATTGTGCAAGAAGGGTTTTTTTTGGGGTTTACTTTCTAAACAAATTTGGGGGGGGTTTTGGGGGTTTTTCCTTCCTTTTAAAAAATAACGTTGGGTGAAAAAAGGGGGGGTTATAAGGGGTTTTGGGGTTGAAAAAAAGGGGGAACACCCGGAAAAATGCCCTTTTTGGGGGTCAAACCCCGGGAAAAGGGTTGGGGAGTGAGGTTTTGCACAGATCTTTTTGGAGCAGGGGGGGAGACGCGGGGCAAGGGTTTACCCCACAAACCCGGGGACGAAGGGGCGGCCAAAATACGAGGGCCCCCCGCGCGCTTTCTCTGTCGTATGTTATTTGGAGCGAACAAAAAAAAATTTTAAAAAGAAAAGCCCGGGAATTATTATTATTATTTTTTTTGAAGCATTTAACCTACCCGTTGGGGGTTACCGCACTTCCCCCAAGGGGTTAAAAATGGGGGGGTTTATTGTGAGTAAAATGGGGGACTACAGTTTGCGGGGAAAACCCAAACCCCCCGGGGGAAAAGTTTTGGAACCCCAAATTCCCCAAAAAGTTTGTTAATTACACGTTTGCCCCGGGGTTTAAGGAAAGGGGTTTGGTAATCAGTAAACCCTTTGTGGGAAACCCAAGGATTAACCCCCGGCCCCCAATGGAACCCACCCCCCTTCCCCCCTAGACCCCCGGGTCCCCAAAAGCCCCAAATTTTGGGAAAGGGAAAGGGCTTTTAAAAAGCTAAAAAAACCCAAAATCAAAAATTTTAAACCCCCAAAAGTCATGGTTTGTCTTAAAAATTTTTTAACTTTTAACAAAAAAAACCAATACCTGAAGAAAAATACTAGCATAAAAATTTTAAAATGTTTTAAATGTGGAAAACCCCCAAAATTTTAAGTATGTGATTTCCCCCTTAAAAGTTTTTCCCTTTAGAATCCCATTAAAGTTACTTATTTTGTATTGGGTTTATGTTTATTTTTTTTGGGGAAAAATTTTTAAAAAAATGTATATTTTTGGGAAAAAGTTTTCCCTTTTTTTTTTTTTTTTTAAAATTTGGGGACCCTGGGGGTCTGGGAAAAAGGGGGTTTTTCAAAACTTCTGTGCTGGGGTGGGGGTTTTTAATCCTCGGCCCCCCGGGGACAAATTTTTTTTTGATTCCCCAAACCCCCTTTTTCCCCTTTACAAGACATTTGAAAAAGGGGGGGAAATGCCAGGCCTCCACCGTGGTTCGGTTTTCCAGGTAAAAACTGTAAAGGGCCTCCCTTTCAACCCAATACCCCCCCTTAACTTTTTGCGAAAAGGGGTTTGTAACCCGAAGGGGAAATTTTAAGACGCGGGTCCCAAAAAAATTTTTAAAATAAATAATTAAAAATTTAAAAAATAAATAATAATAAAAAAAATAAAAATTTTTAAAATTTTTAAAATGGGGAAAATACAGTTTTCCCCGGGGCCATTTTTTTTGGGGTGAAACGTGGGCCCTTTTTTACGTAAAGAAAAAAAACTTTGGGGTTTTTCAAAAAAAAAAGGTGGTTTTTTAAGGGAAAATTATTTGGGCCCTTAAGGGATGAACTATGTGATTTAAAGGTTTTAAATTAGTTAGAGATTTACCCTGTATAAAACACAAATATTGTTTAGAAAAAAACCGCCGGTTTTTCTAACGGGGGAATTAAAAACCCGGGTTTTAAGGTTTTGGGATTAAAAACCCCCAAAGGGAAGGCCCATTAGGAAGAAATGGGCGCGGATGGGGGGAAAAATTTAATGTATCTAAAGAAACAGGGTTTTTTTTTTGGGGTTTGGAAATGGTGAACTAGCCCCAAAAGGGGGGTTTTTGGTGGGTACTTTTTTAAGGGGGGGAGTAAAATTTCGATTTTCCCAATGTAAAAAAAAAAGGGGTAAGAAACTGTTTTTTTACATTTTGGGCCCCTTTTTTACTATTACCCCCGTTAACCAATTAAGGGGGCCCCTTGTTATTTTTTAGGTCGAACGGAATGTACAGTACATGAAAAAAAATCCCAAAAGGCCCCTTTTAATCAAACCCCCTTCCCCCTTTTTTTTTTTCCAAAGCTAACACCCTTTTAAAAAAGCCCGGGTTTTTGGAAAAAAAGCATAAAAAAAAAAACAAAATTACTGTTATAACGTGTGTTGTGGTTTTAGGAAAAAAGTTTTGTGAAAAGAAATCTCTTTGGGGGGAAAAGGGTACTGCCTCGGTGGGGTGGATAGCTAACCGCTAGTGTGTTTAGCTCGTACTGAAGCGGGGGGATCGAGGTTCGAATCTGGTCGGGTGAACTGGGATGGTTTTTCTTAAATGGTTTTCCACTTCCCCCAGCAAAAGCGGGTTCACTTTCCCCTAATTCAAAATTCCCAATTCCCAATCCATTAGTGTAATTAGTCTTAAAGCGTATAACCCCAAGGGTTGTAAAATGCGGTCTAAATTTAATATATCTTTGGGGAGAAAAGGGCTGTGAGAAGTGTTGTACCCCTCCCCTCCACCAGGGTGTGTTGGGGCGCATATTAAATTACATTGACAACATGTTATTTTTATGAAACCGAAAAAAGTATGTGAGCCCAAAAAAACTTTAGGCAAAAAACTATTCTGCATTTGCATAAAGGTTTCAAATACGGGAAAAAAAGAGATTAAAATTTTTTTTAAAATTCATAAAAAGTCTTCTTCTCACATCCCTTGTTATTGGTCACAACACTTGAAATCCCTAAAAAAAACCTTGTATGTGTAAAAGCCCCTAAACAAAGATTGCAGGTGATAGTTTACTAAAGTATTTATTATGAAAATTGACACGTGGAGACAAGAATCAAACCTGAGACCTGGATTTGTACGCCAATTTTTAACCACTGAGCTATCCAGGAAAACGTCCCTTGTCAGGGGCATTCTTCACTCATATTTTAAGGCAGAGTTTTGAGGACGGCGGAAAACATGGTTACTAAAAGTTTTTTTTTATTATTTCTTTTATTTGATGGGGAATTTTCTCAATAAAAAGATTAAAAAATTGCTTGGTATTTTTTCTTAGAGTATTTTGCCCAAAAGATGAAGATGCTCTGAACTAATGAAGTGGCTACAACAAGAAAATGGTAAAATGACTCTTACAGAAATCCCGAATGAAAAATTTTTCCAATCTTTGGAAATTAAAAAGTGAAGATTATTTTCGATAGAATGAAACAAATGTGCCCATTTGTTTTTCTCTTATTTGAGTGAGCTGTGTCTAGACTTGAACAATAAAGTGTTTGTGTTCGTTGGATTGTGCTAATTTAGACGAACAAAAAATTTTTTGGGTTTGTTGAATTTAAAAGAAAAATAAAGAAGCTATTTTTTCTTCTTGTAAAAATTGTGGACAATTTTCAATTACGAATAGCGCTTTTACGGGGGGAAACCCTACGATGGTGCAGCAAATAAGAGTGGTTTAAAGAAGGGTGTGCAGTCATTAATAAAAAAAAAAACCCCTTATCCCCTTTTTGTGACTGTGGAGTGCACTGTGTTAATTTAAATTTATGAGAAATACACTTGTGATCATTATGACCCGTAAAAAATTAAAGCACACCGGTTTTTTTATTTAGCTAATCACTGGGGGGCAAAAAAAAATATATCAATATACAAGAAGACGAGGGAGACGGCCCATTGGTAAATTATCTGAAAAAAAGGTTTATTCAGAAATCTCAGATAAGGAAATAGTTGACAAATATGGGTTAATATTAAAAAACTCTCAACTTATGAGTAAAAATAATCACGCACAAACTAGTGATTATTGAAGAGTTTGAGAACGAAACCCATACGGGAATTTTGTTGGGTAGGAAATAATAACTTATTGGAAAATTTTTAACACAGGACTGCAGCTCGAAATTAAAAAGTTTTGGGTTTTGTGAAACCCAAATTACGTTGTTTCAAAGAGCATATGGCTTTGAGAAGTGATGAATATTTTCAAAATGGTTTTAAATTTGCAAAGCAAAGGTAGCAGACAATTGATTAAGTAATCGTTGTCCAAGAGTCAGAAGCAAACCAAAAAGTTCTCTGGTCCAGTCATGGATATGTATGTACAAGGCAGCAGCCCGCCCTAATTTCAAGGGGGGGGGGGGGTTGTGGGTACTCCCCAATTGCTGGAAACTAGAAAACATTCTAAAAAGATAAACAGTTCTAGAAGCTTCTGAAGTGTTTTTTTTTCATGGTAAAAAAACCCCTAGCTGCCGAAGGTTCGGAAAAATTTTTAAAAATTAAACACTTTTGAAAACTCTGTGGAGTATTTTTTATGGTAAAAAAAACCCCCAAAAAAGCCAAGGATTAAAAATTATAAATATTTAAAACCTCTAGAAGCTCTCTGAAAAATGCTTTTTTTTGGGAAAATAGCCCCCCAATTTGTATTTGTATTTAATATTGATATTGTTTGAACCTTAAAAAAGCCTATATTTTTGTTATAAAAATTTTTGGGGGTTTGAACCCCCAAAATCCCCCTGGGTAAGGCTTGTGTATGTATTTACAGTCTCTGCAGAAGATATTTTTGGCATAATACTACAAATAATTGACACTGCATTAAAGGTTTGGTAAAAAGGTTAACCCAAACAGGAAACAAAAAAGATCTTAAAAAAGAAAAATTTTTCTGGCAGGAGGAGTGAGTTGTGTTCAAATGAGTTGGAAATTATTATTTTAAAGTTAAACTTAAAAAAGTTCCCAAGACAAAAAAGGTTCCGTTGTGAGGACATTTTTTTTGCATTTTCCGTGCGATAGTATTGAAAATTAGGAATGGTTTTTCAAATTCGAAAGTTAATTGTCTATACTTGTGTTGCAAGTTCATTTGTGAGGTGGAAAATAAGTTTTAGTTCATTGCGTAGACTAAAACTTTATTTTACGGAGTTATTACCTTTTTTAGTAACTCAAGCTTAAATTATGGTTAGAAATTTTAAAATTCTTTATAAAAAAATTTAATCTTAAAAAAAAATTTACAATCAATTTGGGGGGCGTATCATAGCCATACAAGTTTTCCCCCTCCCCCTTTACCCCCAACCCTTCCCCCAAAAAAAAAAAGGACGGAGTTGGTTAAATTATTCTCCCAAAATATATGATATTAGCCCGGATTTTTACCCGTTGGGGTTTTACGCTTTAAAACTAATTACGAATGGTTTGGGGAAATTTAGAAGGTTGGATTTGAGGAAGTGAAAACCCCATTTGCGTGGGGGAGAGTGGAAACCATTAGGAATAACCTTCCCAGTTCACCCAACCGGAAATTTTAACCCCGATCTCCCGTCTCAGCAGTCGAGTCAAACAATGGGGTCGCCAAACCAAAAACGAGGCGGGTAATTTTCCAAAATTTAACGACGCTAGTGTGCGCCCCCCCCCCCCCCCCCTTTTGAAATACTAACCCAAAAAAAAACAACGTGTTTACAAATCGCAATCCCATAGCGGCTGCGAAGTTTTGAAAGGCTATTAAAAAACAATAATGAAAAAAAATTGTACAAAACTAGTTGGTTTAAAAAAAGGAACAGACTACCCTTTAGAGTCGGGCGGGCACAGTTGAACTATTTGGTTCGTAATTGTATGCTGAACGTACTCGACCTTCTCCTCTCGTTATTCCCTGACTTCTGGCGGCGGGAAAAAAAAAAACAAAAAAGAAGCAATTTGTTTAACGGCAATAACATTTTCTCAACTAAAGGGAGAAAAGTCTTAACTCCCGGAAGTTCACACCGGAGGACAAGCGGGGCATTATTTACCCAAATCCTAATGGAGGCCACAAAGCGTGACC
>JBCFYV010004318.1:0-22487 GCA_039000515.1 Timema cristinae | reverse complement strand
AAAACCCCCCCCATTCACCCCGCCGGGTTTCAAACCCCCGATCTCCCCTCCCCCATCGACTCAACAGACTAGCGCGTTACCCAATCCCACCGAGTAGGGTCAGATATTTTGTTTGCACGTTAATAATTTGGAATTGAGTCCAAAATAGTCTGACACATTAGCTCAGTCGGTAACGAGCATGTCTACTGAGATAAGGGACCCGGGTTCGATTCCTGGCATGGCCAAAAAAAATTATCATTGGTAAAATGTGGGTTTACATTTTATAGTGCCCGAATTAATGGCCAGGTGTTGTGTTCCTGTGTCTGTTCTAGATTTAAGTTAGTTTATAAGTCGTGTACTGAAATAATCAGCTGGTTCAAAAGTGTACTTTAAAATACTTTTAAATAACTAAAAATACCAAATGAAAGAAATAGTGGAAAACCTATAACATGAAACACAGAATAAAATACGAACACTGACTGACTCCTTTCTAAGCTCATAAAGCAAAATACTAACACAATAAAATTTCGACTGTTCGGCCATTGATGATGGTATTAATATTGCATATCTGGGCTATAATCTCATAGCCCAGTTGTGGAAATAACAGCCAGTACTAATGTCCCGTTGCCCAGAGGACGCCCGAATGTACTAATCATACATCCTTTCCTTGGAGGCTCTTTCCTGATGAGGTGTTGGTGATGGGGAAATGTGGGTGTGGAACCATTTGAAACACTTAAACCCTTTACTTAAGCTTAACTAACCAAACTCTGGTGACCATTGGGGTGAAATACCCAGGGTACCACCCGGGAATCGAGCCCGGAACATCTAGACTCGTAGCAAGGTGCACAGATCACTACACCACGGGGCCGGTTAATGGTGTTGGTAACAACTTATAAGCTTGGAGTTGGTATTTCAGTCCAGCTCAATGTGACCAAACTAAGATGATAAAGTCACTTTTATTGCTACACACCCCTTTATTTTACATTATAGAGCGGGAGGACCAATAGGAGAACTCAATGTATATATAGGCTTTATACCTAGAGATTTGGTATCGAAAGAAAAGTATCGATATAAAAATATCGAAAACAGTACCGATAAGTATCGGCTTCGAAATTTTTCTGATTTTTTTTATACCTCGTAATAATAATAAACTCTTGCATTATCATATTTATCCAAACACTGAAAATTATAATGGTTCTTAATATTTTAAAACAAATTTTAAAATAACCTTTTTTTATATCCAATTTCTTGAAAAATTTTCATTGTTCACTTCTGGGAGGTGCCAGTTTTTAACTACATTCGTTGTTTATATACTCCATCAAGATCGATTATTAACTATTACCAAACACTAGAAGAATGGACGTCCGGTCCTGCTTTATCTGCCTAAACAACGCACATAAATTGTTCTGGTTCGTTTGCTTGGGGCATCTTTAAGTTGAGTTTATTGAGGTCTAAAAAAATCTTCTTTTGTTTAGTTTATGATGACCGAGCTCACTGATAAAGGGTAGTATATTGGTTGCCCTCGCGCCTTAGGCACATCAGGCCGTACTGATAAATAAAGATGAAATAATAGCTATCGATTATGATAAGCTAAAAGAGATTGAATGCTATCGCTGCTTCTTGCTTGTCATGCCTTTTTTTTTTAGCACCAAGTCTTACTACCCGTTTGGGTTATACGCTTAAGTACTAATTACATAAATGGATTATAGATTGGGAAGGTTGAATTTAGAGGAAGTGAACCCACATTTGCGTGTAGGGAGAGTATAAAACCATGTAGGAAAAACCACCCAGTTCACCCGACAAAGATTCGAACTTCAATCTCCCCGTCCTCGGTGGTCTAGCTCAACACGACTTGCACGTTAGCTAACTACTCCACCTAGGCGGGTTGCTTGTCATCCAGAAAATGAGAGAGGATTGAGAAATAGTGTAATTTGTCCTTCTTCCGCAATCCCCTCTGGTAAACATTTTAACCTAGAATTAATAACGATATCGGTGACCTGGCGATCTAGGGGTAAGGTGTCAGACTTCTATGCTGGCGGCCGGGGTTCAATCCTCGGTCCCGGCACAGATTTATCTGATTTACAAACCCTTCCTTCAGCTCTGACCAGATATCTTGTGAATGTGGGGAATGCCAGGCCTCCACCGTGGTTCGGATCCACGTTAAACTGTAGGTCCTCCATTTCATCTCACAATCACCCTACTATTACATATTAGCGTAAGTGCGTATAACCCGAACGGGTAGTAAGACGCGGTGCTAATAATAATAATAATAATAATAATAATAATAATAACGATATCAAAAAAGTTGTTTATTTCGATTCTGATCAGATACCGGAGTGTGAGTACTAATATCAGTAAAAGTATGGGGGGAAATACTAGTATTGAAAGGAAAATATCGATATTAGTAATTATCGATACCTTTTTACAACCTTACTAATACCTTTACTCAGCAATAGCGTAACCTTGTCTAACAGCCTCACACTTCATACGTAACTCAAATTTGTTGAAGATCATCATGAATAGCTCAGGCAATTAGATTAGGTTAAGTTGGTAACAATTGTAAAAGTGTTATAAATTTGCTATCTATAGGCCTAGAATAAGTAAACATATGTGTAATAATAGCTTACTATATAAAAGCATTGATACTTTAAAAGTTACAATATAACTTGGTTTCCAATGTGAGGTCAGAAAACAAGTAGTTTCCACTATACCCCCTTTCAATAATTTTATCAAATTGTTTGTAAGATGTTTGTTCAGCCGGAACACTGTAATAAAATAAAATAATTATTCTTAAAATCAAATTAATTTTCTCACAAGCTTAGGAATCAAAATAAACGGGTTGCTTTCAGTTCAGGTATTTATATATCTCTCAAAGCCAAATAAACTGGTAGATCTGTGAACAGTAGACCTCACTACCTCCATGTTATAAGATTTACTACAGACTTGGAATTTTTCTTTTACTTCACGTTAAAATTTCTCCCGTAATTTATCTTTTGATTTGAATTAAATATTTTCCCTTGGTGATCAAGTTAAACAAAAAAAATAAATTATTACTTAATTGAATAGTACCTTACATTCATAGAGAATATCTATTGTTCACAAGGTTTAAGTTATCGGAATCTTTAGAGCAGCCGCCATTATTCAAACGGATAAACAGGTCGAAAAACTAGGTAATCGGGAGTACATAAAGTACGTTACACGGCCAACTTTCAAAAAAATTTACCTGACAAATCTTTATCGTGAAACTAACATCCGTACAGACAGAATAGATGCGTAGTTGTCAAGTTAAACAGGATCACACTACGCTCGGTCAAAAATTTAAATACCATTTGGCTTACAATTACAGTAGCCCCATAGTTTCTTTGGTGCCGACTGACAGCTCACAGCTGACAGTCAAAATTGACAGCTACTAAACACATGTTTTTTCAGATCATCTGGCTCGGCATAGGGATACGTAATTTAGTCTGGTAGCTTTTTAAAGCTGCCAGCTGTCAGTCAGCACCAAAGCAGCCATGGGGCTACTGTACGTGACCTCCGATGCTGTACGCGGAGTATCTTGAGAATAGCTATCGAACAGACCAAACGCTAGACGTCACACCGATTTGGGGCACCCTACATCGTATCAGATGAGGCAGGGTCCAACATGACTGGACCCGTGGTAGACAGCATTGAATAACTTGCGCTATGGAAGCAAGTACCACCATGTGCATGCATGCCCTTCGCTGTCTTCAACAGTCTGACCCTTGGAAGGACGTGACCACATTCTGGAAGTCCGAAAAGAGGAGACCTGTTCTTGTCAAATATTTACACCCTCCTTAACACAGACCAAAAAAAAAAATCGACTCTTCTTAAGGAGGCTGGCTAGGGTGCAGATAGCCAATCAGATGTTGCTCTTAGGTTAAATATAGACAACGCCACCGTTAACTTCGTTACATACCCAATTTTGTGGGATAGGCTTACACTCAAAATTGCAATTATTTCACGGTTAAAATAAAATGTGGCAATTAGCCTTTAAAGATACAAACATGTATGACCCACTTTGATGGCCACATGGTCTAAGGTGTCATTCTCACAGTAGATTAGACTGCCGATGACGGGGAGATCGAGGTTAGAATCTCGGTCTGGTGTACTGAAGTTTTTTTTTTTTCCAAAACTATTTTCCACTCTCCCTCCACCCAAATACTGGTACACTTATTCTAAATATAGCCTTCTTAATCCCTAAAACTATTAATGTAATAATTAGTATACAAGCGTATAACCCGAACGGTTGGTAAGACACGGTGCTTAAAAAAACATGAGACGGTAGCTACAGTATATCCAGACATTCAAAGGTAAAATAATGCCTTTATGATAATTTTATTCATAAAAATAAGTACAAAGTAGACCTACCCTCTTCAGTGCACAAACGGTCCAAGGCGCGACTCTTGTGTTGGACTGGACTGCTGATGATGGAGAAATCAGGGTTCGAATCATGGTCGGGTCTACTGAAGGTTATTTTTCTTAAATGGTTTCCCACTCTCCTTCCATGCAAATCTGAGTAGATTACCTCTATATGCGTAGTGGACGTATACGCGAGAATGGAAAACAATTTAGTAAAAAACCACCTTAAATGCACCTGACCAGGATCGAACACCAATCTTCCCGTCCTCGGCATTCTGGTCTAGCTCGGGAGTAACGCGTTAGACCACGCGGCCACCGAAGAGGGTGAAAACCTATATTGAACTGTCGTGACGTCACAGGTTGGCAACTTCTTGACGATTGGGCCCAAGTGTGTCCACGTGACCAACCTTAAGCGGTTTTTAACGTATTAATTTATATGTTCACCAACTTAAAACTTAAAAAAAAAAAACATGGCGTAAGCCCGCCAGTGAGCTATACCGATCGATTGACCACCATATGTTGGCGATGATAGTGCCAACATTTGCGGATATAGGGTGTCATGTAGTCAACACAACCAACCCTCTGGCCGTTAATCTCGGTTTTCTAGACCAGAAGTGCTACTTCTTTATTCAAGTATCTCCTCAATTGTCCTCACGGGACCAACTTAGATCCGCTCTTTTTTTTAACATTTGTTTTATTTTTATACCTAAGTAGTATTTACACGCACTTAGAGTACATTTATACACTTAACTAATAGCTAAGCAAGTACAGTGCAGACAAAATTGATAACATTTTACTATTTTATTAGTGTTATTTTATAGATGTTGAAAAAAATCAAGAGTGACAGCCACAGATCACATGACTTGACGTATGAATATGTGATATTAAATCAAGTAAATTTGATTGCTGTCAATTGAACTTTGGACTCTTAAGCATTCCACATAGTTTGTCGGGTACGGACTCCAAACGAAGTAAAAAGAAATTATAATGATTGTATTTCCTTTGGATATTTACCGTGAGATAGAAAATTGGGGTGGTTTAAGGTGGGAGCGTAGGGGACGCGAGAAAAGGATAGTGTTTTTTTTATAGTTTTTATAACAAAACATTTTTTATGGCCAAAAAAATTAAAGTATTCCTCATTAGAAACATAGAGTTTAATTTAATTCCCATGTTGATAATCAACATTAATTTTGTTGAATATCTGTCACGGGTGTCTTGGAATTTAATGACAACTTTTTCTCTCCAATTAAAAAGTTTCTCGTCTAATGTCACTATGATCATGAAATATATTCAACAACTGTTGATGGTGACCTGGAGTCTTGGGGTAAGGTGTCAGACTTCTGTGCTGGCGGCCGGGGTTCAATCCTCGGTCCCGGCATAAATTTATCTGATCACCAAACCCTTCCTTCATCTCCGACAAGACATCTTGTGAATGTGGGGAATGCCAGGCCTCCATCGTGGTTCGGATTCCACGTTAAACTGTAGGTCCTCCATTTCATCTCACATTCACCCTAGCAATACACATTAGCGTAAGTGCGTATAACCCGAATGGGTAGTAAGACGCGGTGCTAATAATAATAATAAC
Organism: Timema cristinae; assembly: GCA_039000515.1. Lineage (NCBI taxonomy): Eukaryota > Metazoa > Arthropoda > Insecta > Phasmatodea > Timematidae > Timema > Timema cristinae. The sequence continues at coordinate 16,543 of JBCFYV010004318.1, read as the reverse complement.
TGTTGATACCACCATGTGAAGAAAATTATATTCTATGTTTCTACTGGAGCAAAATTTAATTTATCTTATCCGAAAAATGTTTTTCTATAAAAACTGTAAAAAACACTGCCCTTAATTCGCGGTTCCTACACTCCCACCTTAAGGTCTTTATCTGAGATATTTTTATCATTTTTTTTCCTCCTCTGCTTCCTATTACCCGAAAGGGCTACCAGCATTTGATTACACAATTGAGACATAGTCATCACAAAAACTTTAATTTTACTCTAGTCAATCTTTCAGCTACATAATTGAAATAAATATTGTATCTGTCTGTCAAGAGCATTGAGCGATATCTACAGCACGCAGAGGTCTGAAATTTAAAAATTAGTGGTCCTTGTGTATAAACACCTTGAAGACAGAATTTTAAATTTTGTCACCCGCCTCGGTGGTGAAGTTAGCTAACGCACTAGTTTCGTATTGAGCTAGATGGCCGAGGACGAGGAGAACTAGGTTCGAATCTCGCTTGTGTGAACTGGAGGTGATTTTTACTTATTGGTTTTACACTTTCACTCCATGCAAATACGGGTTCATTTCCTCTATATTCAACCTTACCATACCTAACCCATTAGCGTAATTAATACTCAAGCGTGTAACCCGAACGGATATTAAGATGCAATGCAAATTATTATTATTTAAAATTTAGATTAGTTTTTTTTTAAATTTAATCTGGGTCAGAAGAAATAAAATGTAGATTTTTTTCTATCTGTTTTAAGCAAAAAATAAAATAAAAAAATATATAGCGTTGCCAGGGAGTCACGCAATGAATAAGAAAACGCCAAGTACTTCTGCTTGTTATTAGTAAAACAGATAAACTAACCTCATCAACGAAACTCAATTCATCCCTTTTTCTCCAACAAACTTGGGACCCATAACTCATTCATTGGAGTGAAAATAACGATAATGTGGCTTTAAAAAAAGTCTGTCATTTTCCCGTCTGTTTGAAAAACATTCGTGTGGTCCTAAGCTTTTATTACCTTTAGATATAGCCCTTTTTTTTTCAAGAATAAGAAAACTAAGGCCTAAAATAATTAAATAGCAGTTAGCGGGGTTTCATGCCTTTTTTTCAATGTTATTAGTAGTGGTGGGTTGGGGGGGAGGGAGGGGAAGTAGCTCTTGTCATTTTAACCAGTAACTTACTGTTATTGTAACTTTCCCTAGTAGGGAAAAATTACTTTGCGTGTTTTTTTAACTGTTTTCTTGATGTTAAAGTTATATACAGTAGCCACGTGGCTTCTTTGGTGCTGACTGACAGCTCACAGCTGACTTCTGACAGTCAACATTTAGGTATATATCTAAATGTTGACTGTCAGAAGTGACAGCTGCTAAACACATGTTTTTGCAGATCATATGGTTTGGCGTAGGGATACATAATTTGGTCTGGTAACTTTTCAAAGTCGTCAGCTTGCAGCTGTGAGCTGTCAGTCAGAACCAAAGAAGTCATGGGGCTACTGTAGGTGCAAGATAGGTAGGCTAAATGGCAATTAGTTTTGGATAAGGGATTCTCCTGCTCTTTTTCAAGTGATACAGGCCTAATTATTATCTTAAGACTGTTTACCAAACCCTTCCTTCACCTCTGACAAGACATCTTGTAAATGTGAGGAATGCCAGACCTCCACCGTGGTTCGGATCCCACGTTAAACTGTAAGTCCTCCATTTCATCTCACAATCACCCTATCATTACACATTAGCGTAAGTGCGTATAACCCGAACGAGTAATAAGACGCGGGTGCTAATAATAATAATAATTATTATTATCTTGAATGTGGTATTCTCTCATTTTATAGGATAAGGTAATAATGATAAGCCTAATTTTCATCAAAATATATCTTGTTTAGACGATTTTGAACATATGTTTTACTCAAATTCAAAGTAGGCCTACACTAAATTATATTTTACTTGTGACCATAAGTTGGACGCTTTGGTCAGCGAGAAAGTATCAATCACTGTCAGGTCACATGACTTAAAATACAATTGTCTGTATCATTTTCTGGAACTACTTCTCTATTATAGCTAAGCTCTGCCCTTAGACTACGAAAGCTTGCGGGTAGTTCACAAATATATATTGTTAGCCAGTCAAAAAATTATTATTTGTTAGAAGAAGGCTAAATATAGAAGTCTTTTTCATCAAGTCTAGTCTCTCAAAAATGCTTAAAAAGTCGTTGAAATTGAGACAATTTAATATTTTCACCCGTTTTTTCCTATGAATAAAACTAAAACTATAAGGGTTGTTAAGGAAAAAGAGCCCAGTTGTAATCTTTCTACTTTATTTTGGTGAGAGCCAATTTTGAAATCAAGCATCGTATAATTAAATATTGCGCTTTAGCTTAACGTCTCCGCGGCAATATCTCGCATACCGAGACGGCCTATCTAAAAGATTAAAATCGAACTTTAGAAAATGTAGCTTCATTTAGTTCAAATATAACCGAAAAATGTGAGCATTTAAATCAAATTCACTTTTGTCGGGATTTCGTTTATCAGAGTTGGCAACACTGGATTGCTTCTCCGTGAATACGCGCGGACTGGTCAGTTGGGTGACGTCATAAGAGGACCCCTCGCGGTTTCTGGTATAACTTGTCGGCCTCGCTCGCGAGAGGTCGCTTGTTTGGTGTCCAGTCGGCTCCCCCTCACTGCCCAATCACCATACATCGAGCCACGCCAAGGAACGGCGGGGAGGGAGATTAAAACGGAGGGAGGGAAGACCTTGTGCGCGCGGCAGAGAGAACAAGATGGCGGAATACGCAAATTCGCGAGTTTGCTAAAATCGAGTAGTTTTATTTGCAATGTATCTCAATAATGTGAGCGCTATTAAAACCCAAATAGCATTTTAATAAGATGAGCGACGGAGAAGCACATTATTAGACAACTAAACCATTAATTTAGATAAGTCCTAAGAAGGAATGGAATTAAACTCAATTTTGAGGTTTTTATGACAGTAAACCCTTTTTATTTTATCTAATAAATCAAATACTGTTTCAGTTCATTAATTTAGTTTAATTTTCTACGCGTAGTACTCTAAACAGTGTTTGAATATCTGTCTTAGGCATTGCTTAATTTGATCAGGACTTTTTCTCTTTCTTTAAAAAGTTGGGAAATGCCAGGCTTCCACCGTGGTTCGGATCCACGTTAAACTGTAGGTCTTCCATTTCATCTTACAATCACCCTACCATTACACATTAGCGTAAATGCGTATAACCCGAACGGGTAGTAAGACGCGGTGCTAATAATAATAATAATAATAATAATAATTTAAAAGTTTCCAGGTGAAATGCCAATATGTTAATGACAAATATTCAAAAACTGTTGAGATAGCTATGTGTGGAAAATTAAACTAAACGTATCTAAATGAAGCAATATTTTATTTATTTTGTTCAATAAAGGCATTTTATCATAAGAACTGCGCAAAATACTGACCTTAATATGCGATTTTAAGGAATGCGAGAAAAGGCCGGTATTTTGCAGTTTTAGCAACATTTTTTGGGGGGCAAATTAATAAAATATTGCTCCACTCCAATAGAAACGTATAGTTTAATTTTCTTCACACGGTGATATCAACAGTTGTTGAATATCTGTCATGAGCATAGCGGCATTAGTTGACAAACTTTTTAAATGAAGAGAAAAAGTTTTCATTAAATCTCAAGATATCCTTGATAGATTTTCAAGACTAAAATAAAACTCTGTTTCTAATGAAGCAATATTTGATTTACTTTGACAAAAAATGTGTTTGTTATCAAAACTACCCTTAATTCATGTTCCCTTCTATCCCACCTTGAAAAAAAAAAGACTTAATAAACGTGAGTGATCAAACACAACTCCATAATTCTTGGGGCCACGTCAGCGGTTTAGTGGTTCAAAGCAGCGAAGCCCTTGGGCTCCGCTACAGTCGTCTCAGGCTTCGTGGGGTAATTATGATGCTCAAACAAAGGGAGTATAAATAAATAAGTTTAGACAGAATAAAGAAATATTTCTAGAAAACAACTCACCCAGACCATTGTAATTTTAAGCCTGTGGCCTGACAGCCATTGATACTTTTTCGCTAAGATGGCCACCTTGTTAAAATGTCACTAGAAGAACCCTTAAGCGAATTCGGCTACCGGAATAGTATGAGCAAGATGGATGAAAAACAAGCGTGAATCACGGATAGACCTGCATATAGAGTGGTAAACAATTAATTTTAAAATATTATTCTCTAGTTGTTTTATGGAAGCACTGAAAAAAAAAAATCGTCAAAAGAATGAACAAATATTTTGTGGCGGTGTAAGGTAACACGCAAGGTAGAGTAGCCCCACGGCTTCTTTGGTGCTGACTGACAGCTCACAGCTGACTTCTGACAGTCAACATTTAGGTATATACCTAAATTTTAACCGTCACAAGTGACAGCTGCTAAACACATGTTTTTGCAGATCATATGGCTCGGCGCAGGGATACATAATTTTGTCTGGTAACTTTTCAAAGCTTTTAGCTGTGAGCTGTCAGTCAGCACCAAAGAAGCCATGGGGCTACTGTATTTAGCTTTGGACTGTGAGGTCATCCTTGTGGAATAAACACAAAACATTTATTGGTTTGGACAGCATATGAAAAAGGGGGGGGGGGGAGGGGGGAAGAGGCTCAGGATACTGATAAGGATATACCAGAACCTAAACTTAATGGAAGTTTCACTGCGGTCCTTGAGCCAGGCTGAGTCCATCAACACTAGGGTCCACTAGTGTCAATGCTTGAGTAATATTAATAATGCGCTTCTGAGCTACATCAATCGTAGCTCATTAGTGGAAGGATTAGCCAGTAGGCCTACTTATGTATCTTTGCCCAGGGTACGCCCGAATGTGCTAATAGTACATCAATTCCGTGGAGGCTCTTTCCATGTTCGATGAGATGAGGGGGTGGTGATAGTGAATATGACGGGGTGGAACCGGTGGAAACTCTTAAACCTAACTTAAGCTTAACTAACCAAATCCTGGTGATCGTAATTTCACAACAAAAAAAAACCCAAGGTACCAGCCGTAAATTGAACCCGGACCTCTGAGTTCGTAGACAGGTGAACTGACCACTACACCACAGGGCCGGTTAAAACACAAGTAAAAAAATCACTTCCGAATGTGAAGTTATTAAACGGTTCCCTTTTCGCATGTTCGTCATAAAGGGACCATTGTAATCGTATTGTGCAGTTTGCATAAGCTCTTTGTGAGGTTGGATAATGTGAATAGGGGTTGTGTCTACCTGTATCTAACTTTGTGGAAACCGGCTGATTGACTCGATAAGTATTTTGAGATTGTTTTAATGCCTCTTGATGGCATCTAGCGATACACGTGTTAAAGACTCACTCAAGCTTTCTCACGAGGTGCAGCCATTTTAACCTGAAGGCTGAGAGTCTGGTCTGCTCTCTGGCTCAGGATAGACAAAAGTGTGAATCTGCAACAAACTATACAAATATCGATGAACCAATGATGACAGTATGTTGCCAAGAGAAATTGTAATAAGATTTAAAACTCAATTAAACCGGAAGTGACCCGGATGTTCCTGGATTGTTGAACAACACTTGAAGTGTAGACGTGATTTGAAGAAGCTGCCGGACCTATATTCTTGTTATTATTATTATTATTATTATTATTAGCACCGCGTCTTACTACCCATTCGGATTATACGCACTTACGCTAATGTGTAATGGTAGGGTGATTGTGAGATTAAATGAAGGACCTACAGTTTAACGTGGAATCCGAACCACGGTGGTGGCCTGGCATTCCACACATTCACAAGATGTCTTGTCATAGGTGTAGGAAGGGTTTGGAAATCAGATAAATCTATGCCGGGACTGAGGTTTGAACCCGGCCCCAGCACAGTTCACAATTATTGAGTTAATCTCTTAGAAATAACCTAGTGTTTTGGTTTTGCAGTTTTTATTGTAAAACATATTTTTTGACAAAAATAAATGAAATATTGCTCCAAAAGAATCATAAAGGTTGAATTTTCTTCCAAGCTGACTTCAACAGTTGTTGAATATCTGTCATGAGCATAGTGGCATTAGATGAGAAACTTTTTAGAAGAAGAGAAAAAGTTGTCATTAAATTCTAGCACACTCTTGACAGATATTCAACAACTGTTGAGGTCAGCATGCGAAGAAAATTCAACTTTATGTTTTTACTAGAGCAATATTTTATTTATTTTGTCAAAAAAAGTTTTGCTTTTAAAAAAAAAAACTGCAAAAAACACTGGCCCTTTTCTAGCGTCTCCTACATTCCCACCTTAAGAAATAATACAATATCCGACATTGCGGAAATCGGGAAAATTTTATGCTGGTGGATAAGGACGTATGAATGTTGAAGCCTTGCGGAATATATTTTGTCATAGGTGACAAAATGAATATTAAAATTAAAAATAAGTGTTAACAAGTCATTACAAAGAGGCATCATTAAAACTATAAGAAAAATATTCATTTTATTCTTCCATGTGTATCACTAACGTCATGATATCAATCTTTGGTCAAAACAATGGTCAAGTCAAAATTATTGTCATTAGACGCCACAACTATTATCATAATTAGCCTACTTGTATAATATAATTTTTTTGTTTTTGTTTGGGTGCGTGCGTGCTTCTTATAGGGTTTTCTTCAGCTAAGATATTAAACGAAGCATATACATTACAAATTAGAGAACAGTTTAAAGAGGAGACTGAAGCGTAGTTGCTTGCCATACAAGTGTTGATGTTGGTTGTCTCGGGCGACAACTTGTCCAGACAGTTTTTATAACATCTAATATTATTAGTTTTACTCACTCTTCCCAATAATTTAGATAAAGCTCAACAAATAATCAAATATTCACAGTTAATTTCAAATACATATTTGTTTTTGACAATTCATTAATAAGCTTGTAATGGAATGTGTCAACATTGAAAAAGTTATTTTTGAATAAATATGCGTATTAATAATTTGTTGACAATGTTTTTTGGTATAGTTTACCATATGTCAACAATGAAACAAATAAAATTATATTAGTGTAGCATTTTATTTTTTGACTGATTAGTGACTATATGTCTATGGTCAACAATGTATTGATTACTACAATTTAAAAATCATCGGTTCATACTTGATATTTGATATTCGCAAATTATGTAGGCCTATAGATTAGTGACTATAGCTTGGGCCTATATGCTTTCAATAAATAAAATGTAACAGAATGTCCTTTTTTTGATACAAACTCATGATTATTAAAATACAATTGTATTAAAATCCAAAATTTTGCCATCGGAATACACACCCAAAGTGTCAGTATTAACTGGATATGTAAATAATTATTAGAAATAAAACTATATCTGAATACATACTAATTTTTGACAAATGTTAGTGGGCTAGTTAGTTATCACTATTACTGAAAAAAATACAACTATATTCATACAACTAATCAACATGCCAACGGTGGTTAGCAATTTAATAAAATGAAATTTTATTGGAAAACATTTCTTACTAGTTACTAACAGATTAGTGGTTTAAAATGTCACCAGTAAATGGTTTGTCTATAGGTCAGGTCTGTACATATTATTATCGCTGATGACATCGAATAATATATTTAATTGCATCAAAATTACAAATTTACCTAACACAGAAGATCTCTTTAAAGGTTCAAAATATCGGTTAAAATTAGTCCCGGTATAATGAACTTTCATTTACATAAACTATTTTTTCTTTTTTAGGTTAACTATTTATAAAAAAATCGAATAATACCACGCTTCTTCATAATCCGACCCAAGATCCGTCTATTATTTTCACACGCATAAAGTAGGTTTAGGTTTATATACCCGCCATTTTGGCTTTAATTTCAAACTTAAATGTCTTTAATCTTTAATGTTTCAAGTGCTTTACATGACACCCAACCAAACTATACTAGAACAAGAGGGGTTTTTTTATCTCCAGAAATAGCCATTAATGTTGTTTCTTTATAAAAAAATAGGGAAAAATATATTCGTAATGTTAAACAAAACTTGTATTTAATAATAATATTATAAGCAAATCTCCGAAATTGGTTAAGGAGATCAATTCATCTATATCAGCATTTGCGTATTGTGATTCTACAGCAAAAGTATAGATAGGCCTATGGGACCTATACGTTACATATGCATGAAACTATAGAAAATAATTAAGTTAGGCATTCGAACAATCAATATATAATAGCCATTGTGGCTTGAGTCTCCGCTACATTCATATGACAGGGAAAAAAAAAACAGTAAGATAATGACAATTATTAAGTACATAATGGAAAATAACAAGGGATTGATATTTCGACTATTTTATAGTAATAACAAAATAAACTCTATTGTAAGATAGCAAATAAAATTCGTTTATAATCATAAAGGATTATAAAAGGTTAACTAAATCGATGCAACCATAAGTGGTATTCTTTTCTTACATGTATGATCATGTATTTCTTTGAGAAATTGTTCTTCTACGCTCAGTAGCATTGTCTCAAATAATAAAAAATAACTTAACTGTGTTTTGCAAATAAATAATCCTAACCTATCATTATTTTATCTTTGGATGTGACTTCATTCGAACACATTGAACATTCGCAGGCTTGTAACACCAGACAGCGCATGATGTATAATCAATAATCAGCCAGTTCTTTCTAGTTGGACTCTTATCAATAGTTATTTGTGACCGTGACGTCATTAAAGGTAAAAAAAAATATGTGTGTATTTTGGTATAATATGTTGTTTCTGTTGGCCGTATATTTAATGCAGGCTTTATAAGTTCTAATCTTTTGTTTACCTAAGTCATAGTGTGTTGGTTAGGTCGATGGATAAAACGCAAGGCAATACCAATAACAAATAGTGCGCACAATTCTTTAATAAACATACACGTGTTCATAAATTCCCGCGACTCAATGCAATCACTCACTAAATCACTCACAACTCACCTCATACCTAAACAACACCTCCCACATCCAAGAAAAGAAAATCCTCCCAAATTCCAACGACCCAACACTATCAACTCGACCAAAATTCACCTCAAAGGGTCATCTACTAATACACATGTAATTCTTTTGCAGATTGAAATTTACTAATACTTGTATTTCTCTTACAGCCTCATTTCATCTGTCTCATTTCATGGGTAAATAATTTCATTCACGAGGTTAAGAGTCATGACAATGACTCGGTACTCAAACAACAAATCAGCCCTTTCATAGACAACCTGGCTTGGCATAACTGTCAAGTCAGATGTTCTATGTCGGGCAACAGCCGAACGGACGTTAGGATGATGGACAAACGTATATCATTGAAATTCATTTAGTTCTAGAACTAAATATGTAATCTATTTGAACTATAATATATCTAAAAATACTTCATTTAAGGTCATGCTTGGAAAAACAATTCATTATTTGTATTTTTGAAAAAAAAAAACTAATTTAAGTAATGTGTACAGTAATTGTTTAGTAATGTTTTAGATGCAATTTTAAACTCAATACTAATATTAACTAAGCTAATATTTTACTCGTTCTTTAGTTCTGAATTTATTACTATCATATTTTCACCTTTAATTTCCAACCACATTTATAATTATTGTTCATTCACACTGAAGTAAAGAACAATCCGTTCAAGTTTACCCATTTAACAACTACAAGAAAATCTTCAGATATATTATGTAAATTAGATATTATGTTGTGTCTCCTGGCATTTTAGTTGGCAATTACTCTCTTCATTATTTACACGTAACTTTATTTATGTATACGTTTATTCAAGGCCATGCATACAGCGTAAATTTTAACCTATTGTATAAAATGTACACAATGGACAATCATCATTTCGATTGATTATGAGCTTTATGATTAAAAGATTTTTTTTAAACTGAATGTGTATTATGAGTTATTCACTACTCGTCATTAGAAATGAACTAATTTAAACTAAGCCAAGCCTTAACATAAGGGAAAAAAAGGGAATTTACTAGTTTTAAAAAAGGGGCCTAAGCCATAATGGCTACCGTGAACAAGGCTTTATCTAGTAGATAGACCTTGGCCTTTAATGAAGTTACGTTGTTTGGTTACAGTGACAATATTCTTCTTATAGAGTTAGTTTTTCCGATAAATTATGGTGTACATAGGAAAGGCATTTAAGAAAATACAAATATGATTTTTGGTCAACATTGATAACATTTAACTGAAATTTTATCGGGATTGATAAAAATTTAAGATATATAAAGTGACAGCCCCGTATCACATGACTAAACGTAGAATACGTGAAACTTGGATCTAAATAGCTTTTATAACTGTCAGTAAAAACCTTTCTATGAAAATTAGGGCTATACCCAAGGCCAAACTTCAAAAACATGGGCAGGTGAGAAATAATTTGAAGATACCCACCTCTTGGGAATAACATTGACAGCGTGGTAAAGTAATAAACATAAACTTTTTTATTTACATGTAAAGTGTACAGATTATCAGGTCATAAAATGCAACTGAAGTGGTGAATGATTTAGGTATAATTTACCGTAAAGGTGTTAAGACTTAATCCCAAAAAAGCCTCCCTTTTAAATAAGTGGCTAAAATCACAGCAATATTAACTTATTTAAACAGGAATAAAACTGAAGGGTAGCCTTTGGGACTGAAGGGTTGTTTGTTTCAGTCCAATTTAAAGTAGGGAGGATTTTTTTCAAGCAGTTGTGAAACTTACTAATACAATTTTCATAAATGTATGTTTAAAATAATGTGTTCTTCACTACCACGTTTGATAGATGTTTTCAATACCTATGTAATAAGACTAATAATATGGAAACATTTTATCTTTGTTGACCGCACAAATAAATGTTTGTGTTTTCTTAAAGTGGGTTTAAAACCAAAAATTTACTGTAGGTATCATTCAAAAGAAGCACTCCCCTTGGGGGTAGTTGCTAACGCGTAGTGTGTTGAGCTGATGTGAGGACGATAGTTTCGGGGTTCGAATCTCGGTCGGGTGAAGGGGGGTGGTTTTTTCCTAAAGGGTTTTCCCCGTTTTTTCCCTCCACCAAAAAGGGGGTTATTCCCTTTTTAAATTCAACTTCCCGATTCCTATCCTTTTTTCGTAATTATATTTAAAAGGTATAACCCGAAGGGGAAAAAGGCCTTTTGTAAAAATTAAAAACGTAGTGATAAAAATGTCTATCCCCTGAAAAGGGTGATTTTATTTTAAAATTTAAATTATATTATTTTAAAAATTTAAAAATTTGGTGTTTTTTTTTTATAGTCTTTTTTTTTAATTTTAATGAATGAACTGTTTACTTTTAGCTGATTCACACGCTTTTTATTTTTGAAAAAAAGCCCGACATTGCTTTAAAAATGAATTTTAGCTATACTGTTCTTGTCGAAAAGGAAGGCACCAACATGGGAGATGTGCCATTTCAAGGGGAATAAAGCGAATTTCCTTCCGAAGCTTCTAGAAGAAAAGGGGGGGTCATCCGTGCGTTCTTTCCAGGGAAAGTGCGTTGTTTTTTTTAAAAGAGAGTAAAAGGTTTTCACCACCCCTTTTAAAACTCGCCTTCTACAAAAATAAATCTTACTACCCGCCAAATTTAAAATATAGTAATTTAGAAAAAGATTTGAATAAAAAAAAAATTGTTATGTAAATTTATATCATTACAGTTACCCCCCCCAATTTTTGGAAAAAGATTGAAGTGTGTGTATCAAACAGCATTAATAATGTACAAGTTCTTATAAATACCTTAAAATTAAAAATATAAGAAAAAAATTATTTAAAGTAAAAATTTTTTGAGTTAAGGTTTGTCCTCAACCATACTTTCTTCTTAAAAACCCTTTTGTTACATACAACAAAAAAAAAAGTATAAAATTTTTTTTTTTTATACATCTTTATTCAGAAACATTTTTAAAATTTTTAACTAAAATTAATTTTTTTAAAATTATAAAATCTATTTACTTTTTAATGAAAAATTTTTTATACAATGTAATAACATTAATTTTAAATTGTTTAATCAATCCCTTTTAAATTAAACATTTTATTAATAAAAAACTTTTTTAAATTATTTTTCTAAATTTTTTGGGATCGTTTCCCCCTTTTAATACATGGTTTTATCTTTGTTCTTTAACAAGTTTTAATCAAATCAATTTGATTTTAATTAATTAAATTTTTATTTTATTTTTTTAATAGGATTTAATTAAATCAGTTTTTTGCTCCAGTTTTTTTATTTTAAGGGCCAAGACAAAATATTTGACATTTCCTTTACTTCACCGTTAAATACTTTTACTTTTTGTTTTAACATTTTGTTTTAATTTTTTTACGAAACACCCCAAAAAATTCTCAAAATTTTAAATTCCCTTCCCTGTATGGGTTTTTTTTAAAACAAAAAAAAGAAATTTACGTCGACTTTTCTACCTTCTTAAATGAGTAGACTCACAAAATAGTTTTTTGGGGGGAAAATTTTCCCCCCTTATATTTTTTTTATTTTGAACACTTAACTCACTTAAATGTATTTTGGATCAACGGGGAAACTCCCTTATTTGGTGAAATTGGATAAACGCAAATTCTTCACCTTCAATGGTGATCTTCCCAAACTAGATATTAGACCTCGACTAAATTCATATTATTGAAAATACCTACCATCCCAAGCGAATTTTTAAAACTACCTTCCTTTTTTTTAGACTCTTGCATTTTTGAGGTTTTTACCATGAACGATCATTAGGGATGTCGTAAAAAATATATTTATTTTTATCGATCATTTAGATGGGTAAAATTTTTTTTTTTTTTTAACTCTGTATAAAAGATTTTAAATACTCTTCATTTCTTTGGCCTAAAAATTTTTGCAAGTTTTAACTTTTTTATTGTTTTGAATAGGTTCATCCCTTGCCCTTGTTTGATAGCTTTTAAATTCTATTTTTAAAAATTTCCCGATTTTTACTGATGGCGATCTTTTGAATATCATTATTTTTAAAGGCCCTTTTTAATGAATTCATACATACTTTTCTAGATAAACCCTGGTAAATTATTATTATTTATCAAAACACAGTGCTAGAAAAGATGACACATTTAAAATTAGAAAACATTGAAATGCTTCCTTTTTAATACATTTTTAAATAAAACCAAAAAAATTTCCCTTTTTAATCATTCTTGTTAAACACTGTTGTACAACACAAAAATTAAATATTAATCATCTTTGTTTAAAATATAATTACAGAATACATAGATTTAATTTTCATAAACCCTTGAACTAATTTATTTATTTTCCCTATCTCAAAAAATTTTTAAATTTAAAATTTTTACATAATTTATGTAAAATTTAAGACAGTACAAAAAAAAAAACTATTTCTTTTAAATTTAGTCGAGAAAGAGAAGTGTGGATAGGTAAAAAAAATTTTTTTTTTTTACTTTCATGTAGAAAAAAGTACCCCGCCTTTCTGGCCCTTTATTGTTACTTTTTAAAAATTTTTTTGTCAAAAAAATCCCTTTCTTGGAAAAGAAAAGATGACAAGGGTTTTTTTTTCCCCTTTTTTTTTTAACAAAAAATTTTTTAGAAAATATTCGTCGTATTTTTTTAGTAAAATATAACTAAAGTTGATATAATTCAACGCTAAAAACCTGGTAGGTTTCAGTAACTACAAACCCAAGCGCATTTAGTTACAAGGGAAATGTATTTCTTCTTTGTGTACGACCCTAGGGTTTGATTTTGAACACTATTACTATTTAAAAATTTTATGATATGAAACTCTCTTTTTTTTGACATAAAAAATGAAATTTGCCCGGGATTGTGGAATATTGGGAAAACATTTTAATTAAATATATTAATTTGATTTGCCGCAGCGTCTAAACTAGCCCAACCCCCCCCCTTTTTTCCACAAATATTTTTTTTTTTTCATTTTCTAATATCCCCTTTTTCTAAATTGATGGGGTCATTGTCGGGAACTCAATGACTTTCTGACCATTTTTTTGAAAGTTTTGTCCCCTTCTTCAGAACAATACATGGTTTTTAGTGGGTGTGGTTTTATTTTTTTAAGGGTCTGTGTTCATCAGCTTTTGGTTCTTTGTTACTAACGTTACCCCTTTTGTTTTTTTTTTGGATTAAGTTTATTCTACCCGGGGGGGGCTAAAAAATCTCCCTTTTAATTAGGATTAGAAAAATTTCCCTTTTGTTAGGATTAGTGTAAATTTGGTTAAATTGTTTCCCCGATTTTTGGTTTTCCCAGTTTTGATTTTTTCGATCCTGGTTCATCTTGGGGAAAAGGGCGTGCTGGTTTGTTACTCTCCTATTTTAAAATGGTTTTCCCCCATTTTGAAATGACTATCTTTATGTGTGGTTTCGACTTTTTTTTCCTAGGCGTCATCAAAAATTTAGAATTTCTCTAATTTTACCCCATTTTTACTCTACAGTATAAAAAGCATCTTTTATTTCCGTGGGGGTGTGCAATAACTGATTTACTAACTTTCCTCTCAAAGGGATTCCCCAAATTTCCCCCCCTGCATGGGAAATCTATTGTAATAGTCAAATAGGCCCCGATTTTGGGTCTACGGCCTGTAAAAATATCATTTCTAATTTGTCCTGTTTTAACGGACCAAAAAACTTTTACGAAAAGGGATCTTTATTTCTTATTGGATGTTATTTAGCCTATGATTATTCAGCCCCGTTTCCCCGGGCACCTACTAACTTTGAATTTTAAAAAATGTATTTTTTTTTCTTCGGGGGTTTACAATTTTCAAAAAGCTATCATCTTTTTCAAAAAATTTTACAGCAAGCACCCCCATCATTATTTCCCCTGAAAAGGGGGGTACGATTCCTTTGTTTATTCTTATGCCCCTACTGGGGAATATAAAGGGACCCGTGGTAATTAGCGTCCCTTTTTCTCTACCTCGTCATATTTTGCTTAGCTGTTCTAATTGTTGTGCATTTGTTTGATGTTTGTGAGTTTTGTCCACTCTCTGCAATTTTCCCTTAAATTTTTCAATTGGGGGTCAACTATTTCCCTTTTTTGTAAATCTGGTACAGTTTTGTCCCTCAAAAAGGTCATTTTGGGGGTTTTAAAGGGTTTTCAATATATTTGTTTCTCTTTTTCAAAGCCAAACCCTTCTTTTAAATTTTGTACCCCTTTAGAATTTCATTTTATTTTTTTTGCAACTTTTCCCGGTAGTTTTTACCTTTTGAAATTAAAAAGGGCCGTCTAAATTTAAGTTTTCCTTGCATCTTTGGTTTTTTATTTCTCATTCGTCTGCTTTCTGACTTTCTCTCTTCCCTAAGCGTCTGTAGTTGTCCCTTTCCTGCATTTGGTCACTTTTTGTCTGTTTTTGTACTTTTGTAATTTTTTGGGCAAAAATTTTTTTGTACTTCTCGAAATTTACTCTGTAATTTGTTCTAAAATGTTGAATTGTTCTTTACGTCCTTAAATTTTTCATCAAACTTAATGTTTAGTTTTTGATTATTTTCTGTACTCCCGGCTAGTTTTTTGTAGCTCCTGCTATTTTTTGTAGTCCTGAAGTTTCGTCGAACCTTTCATCTATTTTTTGACTAACTTTTTACTACTCCTTTTTTTGTGATTTAATATTTTACCTTTTCATCCCTCTATTTGCTGTTTAACATTTCACTCTTTTCACTACTCTCTTCATTTCTGCACTAACTGATTAATATTAATTGAGGTTTATTTGTGAGGTGTTTGTTTGGCTATACCTTTTACCTTTGAAACTTCTCCACCCCCCCTTAATTTCTTCTTTATGAGCTATTGGTTTAATACTTTTAATTTGTTGTTCACATTTTTCCATCAGATAGTTCTAAAAAAAAGAATTTCTTTTTTCTATTGGTTGGGGTATTGTGCTGGGGAAGGTTTTCTTTTACGTAAACTGTCGTTCTTCCAAATTTTAATGCAATTTTTTTTTTTTGATACTTACGTAAGATACTCCCGGTCCCCCCGAGCTAAAGCTTGCCCCTTGTTTAAGCTACTGATTTGGAAGTTCTCCCCCTTTTAATATGGTTTGGATTTCTTTTCGCGTCGCTGTTGGAACTTCCTTCTTTTTAAGTTCGGATGGGCATCTCGAGGTTTGGGAAATCTCACCCAAATAGTTTTCCATGTGTAAAACTTCCCGGGGGCTGCGCTGCTGTATAGGGCATAAAACACCACCCTCTCGCCCTTAAAACTCTACCTTCCCCCTTTTGGAGGTCATTACTCCAGGCCGCCACCACCACCCCCATTTTTTCAATTTTGTTGCTTACTAAAAAAACCAAAAAAAGCTACGATGATGCTCTCTAAGGGGAGCGGTTTTTATAAAAACGGCCCACGGGGGGGTTGAGGGCCGACGCAATTGTAAAATGTTGTGTTTTTTCTAACAAAAAGTCAAATTTAAAAAGAAATCGTGCAGTTTTTAGACATTTGAAAAGTACAAGCTCGATTAAATGTTCCAGTGTAAGAGCAAATCAAATGAGTTCCGTTTTATTTAATAATCTTAAACAGACAATGCTCTAAGGAGACTTTTAAGAATATGAAAAATAACTGAATTGATGCAACCTTTTAGAGAAAATTTTTTTATTTGAAAACGTTTGCCCGAAAGGGGGGTTTTT
>JBCFYV010004317.1:0-22071 GCA_039000515.1 Timema cristinae | reverse complement strand
AAATACACCCTGTATATAAAGGTCTCCTATTAAAAACTTAGAGATTAATGTCTAAAATTCACAACTATTCCAGTATGTTTTTAGATTATTTTTCTGAGGCTTGGAAAATTGTAAGAGCTTTCTTTTCGAAGAATAATTTGAACCTAGTGATATTATAAATAGAAAGAGAAAGCTCATTTAAAAAAATATATATAGCCTACATTGGGAGGGTCAGCAATTTAACATATTTTACACAAATTAATTTAGCCTATATAATAAGTGTTCATGAATTTGGATAATTTTTCGAAGTAATAGAGGATACAACTGTGTTTGATTGCAACAGAAAATAATATATTATTATAGAGAGCTTAGACATATCTCTATAAGGAAAACCTCTTTTTCCTTTATGGGGCAATTGTATTATATTTGGAAGGAGGTACAGGAAAGGGGGATATAATATATAAAAGGAACAAACTCAATATGGCTTTTACAATGAAAGAGAACACAGTTCACACTTTACACTGCTGCCATTGGACAAAGAGGTAATGGTTGCCTCTTTAAGAAAATCGATCATTATCACCCAATCCCCCGACCTAGGTTTCATTCTATCGGAACCATCAGGGGGAGTGAGAAATGTGCAATGCAACTTCCTAAAAGAGAGAGCAAACTATAATATATAAATAAAATATATATTGTGTTCATTCTTTTAATAAGTTTCTATCCACTTTTCCTGTACCTTCTTCCAAATATAATAGTTCAGACAGATAGACACAACTGAACTAATAGAAGCAGTCAGCAGGTGCTGCTCTGTGCTGGTTCTTTTAACATTATTTTTCTTTCTAAACCAGTATTTTAAATTTTGCTTATTTGTGGGCAAGCAGGTGATTTTAAACAATCGTGATGGTCCACAGGGAAACTTCCTGCTGGAACTATCTGACTCTGCCAATAGTGATAAATACCCAGTAAAAGTTTACAAATAACCAGTCTGTCCTCACCATTCATCTCTTGCTCGCTTTGTTTCAGGACAAGCGCAGCATGCCTTTAACTTCTTCACTTCCCCCGAGGCTGGAGCTTCTGGTGGAGCTGGAGAGGCAGACACGTTTCGATTGCCCATTTCACACACTCCTATAAATATACACAGAAATTAAATAAAAAACTTAACTTCAAAATGTCAAAGGTCAAAAAATCTTCTGCACTTGGACACAAACAATAACTTTTGTGTCTTCGAAACATTTCAAAAGAAGCTGAAAACTTTGATATACGATGAATAGATTTGAAATAACTAAGTATGACATATTTCAACTTATAACCATTTTCAGAATGGTTACCAAACAGTATTTTAACTCCATATAGTGACTGACTAAATTACATCTACAAAGTGAGCATATATATATTTATATATGTTAGCATAGAGCAATATGATGGTGGGTTTTCCTCCCTAAACTGCTATTTCTCACCCGCTTTGGTGGCTGCATAGTCTAATGCGCTACTCTCATGGTAGACTAGACTGCCGATAATGTGGATATCATGGTTTGAATCTCGGTTGGGTGTACTGAGGAATTGTGGTTTTGACTCTATCCCCCCCACAAATGCAGGTACACTTCCTATAAATTTAACCCTCCTAACACATAAAATCACTAACATAACTAGTACATAGGTGTATAACACGAACTGGTAGAAAGACGTGTTGCTAAATATGTTATGTTACCTGGAATAATGTAATGGTTTGTTCAAAAAATAATAATAATGTGAGAACAAAAGCCTTAGCTTTCACTTGGACGTTGCTTTTAATGTTTCAATTTTATTTTACTTTTAAAAAGTGACCTTTGCACAACACTACTACTCAATATTTTGAATTTGATGATAGATTTGATGTTTTCTAGATAATAATTGATTATATTATGGTGCTGGATTAATATTAGTTTGTTGTTCAGCAAACCAATTGTAACACGCAACAAGCAATCCACAAGTTCATTCTAAGCTAGGTTTTAAGTCTGATTGAAGCAAAACTATAACAAAATTATCTAACCTTCGACTTGAAAATGTATGTAAGGTAAGGTGTTAAAAGGTTGGACTAGCTTGTAATAAAAACATATTAACAATAATTATTATGATTAATATACTATGTTTTTTTGAATAAGGGACGTTTGTGGAGAATGCGCTTGGTGTGTAAGTGGACAATGTGAATGTGAGAGTGCTGTTATATGCAGATGATACTGTAATAATGGCTGAGAATGTGTTTTGTAGAATGCATTATATCGTTTGAATGTAGTGACAGGTAGAATGGATTTTTGTATAAATGTTTGTGAAACCCCGGTGATAGTTATGGTGAAATCAACAGATGGGTGAATGCATTTCTGGGGGTAGTTGGATGTATTTGGAATATTGCAAAGAATGAAGGAGTATAGAAAGAGGAAAAGATGACAGTATATTAAAGTGTGTTAGCACCAACATTGTTTTATGGATGTGAAGCTCGAGTTTGTCAGGATGAACACAAGAGCAAAGTGAATGTGGGTGGAACATGAGATGTCTAAGAAATGTATGTGAAAAACTCATATGGACAGAGTCAGCAAGGAATAGGTGCTGGGGGAGTGCAGTGTTTTTAAAAATTTATTTGAAGGATTTAATGTGCACTTTCTGAACCGACTGATTATATCAGCACACAAGAATATCTGTGAGTGATAGCGAAAGGTAATACCAATTTCGCCGGGAAAGGTATTTTCAAATACCTTCCAGGGCTTGCCCTACGGACATTATTTTGTAACAGACATGACATTTAGACATATTCGATGCTGTAAATAAAAACTAAATAGTTAATAGCAGTTTTAATCATGCACAGTGATGTCTCTCACTTAACTGTAAGTGTACAAAATTTGAAAATGATCAGAGTTATAGTTTAAAAGTTATGGCTATTTAAATAGGTGTAACGGACGAGACACAAAATGCACCTTGGTTTTAAAGTGTGATCATACAGCTCTAAAACTCCATTGGTTCTATAAAAGATAAAAATATTCACCATTTTTTAAGAATACCACCAGTTTAAAGCTACAATTTTGTATGTTTATCATTTTGATTGGACAACAAACTATTTTTCAATAAAATGTAAAAGTTTGTAATGAATGTGAAAAGGTAGGATGTAACGGATATGACAAAAATGAAACCATGCTCTAAAGAATGGTATATTAGATTAAAAATTTTCTTACAGCTACATTTCATGAAATTATGATATCAAAATGATAAATATCCCATAAAAACATTTTTATTTCTTATTTTAAGGTAAATTGTGCAGCTTTTAAAAGGGTAATTTTCAAGTGAAAAATGTATCATGTATTAAAATTAACTTAAATACTAATTTCAGTTCTTTAGCTTCAAGTATCCCATAGTAGTATAGTTTGATATGAATAACTTATTTAAAACTATAAATTAACTCTTATTTTATTGATCGCTCCAGTTCATTGTTCAAAGACGTTGAGAATGCTTTGAAAACTGTATGACACTCTACCCCCATGTCCCCCAATCAAGTTTATTTATGGTTCTTCAAGAATATGAAGAATATCTTGAAAAAGAATAAGATTATGATCTTCATCAATAAAAACAAACTGCTTGCCACTTTCTCCATAACTTTTAAAAAAGAACATCTATTTCCCCATCCGCCTTAACTTTACTTCTAGACATCGAAACATATCTGAACTCTTTTACTTTTTGTACTTAGAATTTTCACCAAAATATAGGTTCCTGGAGACATATTTTCTTGAGGTATAGACCTAACAACATCCATTTCAATCCCGTGACTCGATACTTTGTCGTTGTCATATGAGTCAGTATATACATCCGAGTACTTCACACGGCTAAGAACACTACCGATTTCATCTTCTTCATCTTCCGATTTCTCAAAAATGTTTACTTTTAACATTGAGGAAATCTTAAGTTTGTTACACATGTAACAAATTGTGTTACGTGTGTAGCCACATTTTAATATGGCAAACGTTCAATTATTGGCATACACCTCTTTTTTATTCTATAATGCAGAAGATGCTAATATTAAGTTATATAAATTTGGCACTAATATAAATAAATACAACAGTAAGACTTGTATAATGTTGCTTGGGTTGGTAGCCCAATAATTAGGCAACAGCTGAATAATACTAGTTGGTATTCTTTAAATTGAAAATTGACACCTGGACAAAGGTATCAAACCTGAGACCTTTGGCTTAAGCTGGGGTTTCCTCGGGTAGCGGTGCGGTAATTTAGCGGCCGTAATATAGCGTTGGCCATCTTCTGTGTGGCGGCCGTTTCGTGACGGTGGCCAGCTTATGTAAACCTAGCCCTTGTATGTCGTCGTGACGGTGTGAAAAGTATGAATTTGTAATTTGAAAATGGATGATCTTGATTTGGCATTACTAGTATTTTTGGAAGATGAAGAGTCATCAGAAGACGACAACAAGAAACGTTCGGAGGAAAGGAAAATTTATAAAAGCCGTGCTACAGAAGGTGCATATGAAATTTTAGTGCGTCGTCATCTGCACTGCAATCAAGAAAAATTTAGGGGATATTTTCGTTTAACACAAGTGTTTTTTGATTATGTACTGAATTACATAGAAGACATAACTTCAAAGCCATACAACAGAAACAAGAAGCCAATATCCGCAGAGCAAAAATCTATTAATATTTCGTCTTCTTCGTTACTCCAATTTTGACTCATTTTTAATGAAAAGTTCACCGCACGACTTCAAAAAACGGTACCAAATTGTTTGTGGCCGTAATGACGGCCGTGATACAAATGGCAGCACCGCTATTTGGCATGACGGTGGCAGTCAACGCTATCTAGGAAACCACGCTCGATTGTTTGTACGGACAACGTTTTTGTGATGTCATTCAACGTCATATTACGGCCGCTTGATTGCGGCGCCGCTACCCGAGGAAACCCCAGCTTTAGTATGACAATAGCAATGCTCTAACCACTGAGCTATCCAGGAACTGTTCCGTGCCCAGGGTCATTCTGCACTCATATTTTAAGGCAGAGTCTTTGATAGACGTACAGAAGTAGTCGGCTACAAATGTGTGATCAATTATAACGAGCTCTCAGATAACACAGCCACCTTAAACCCGGTACTTGACTTTACACTTGCCACTAGCACAATGGCAATAATACGAGTGCGCATATCATGATAGATTAAATAGCAAAGCTATTTTATTTGATAATAGTGGTTATAGCCGCGTCTAAATATCCTATTATTTCTTATTCCTGGATAGCTCACAGAGACACACCAGAGAAGAATGCACTAGAAGAAGAAGAAGAATTATTTATTTTATTATTTTATTATTATATTATTATTATTATTATTATTATTATTATTAATAATAATTATTAGCACCGAGTCTTACAACCCGTTCGGGTTATACGCACTTATGTTAATGTGTAATGGTAGGGTGATTGCGAGATGAAATGGAGGACCTACAGTTTAACGTGGAATCTGAGCCACGGAGGAGGCCTGGCATTCCCCACATTCACAAGATGTAATTAATACACGTCTTGTCAAGAGGTGAAAGAAGGGTTTGGCAATCAGATAAATCTGTGCCGGGACCGAGGATTGAGCCCAGACCCCCAGCACAGAAGTCCGACACCTTACCCCTAGACCACCAGGTCACCCCACTAGAAGAAGAAGCTAAACAAAGAATGAAGAAAAGATCAGCTATTGTTTCTACTCAAGTAAAAAGATAAACCCCAAGAAACTGTTTGTGGAGCCATACAATTCTTCTGAAGATGACAAGGAATCTTCAGAATCATCCCAACACGTAGGCCTACACAATAGCTCAGATGAGGAACAACTAGTTTCAATTAATAGACAAGATGTGGTTGTCTATCAAGAGAAACAATCAATCAGTCACTTTGATGGCCAAGTTCTGGAAAAACTCACAGATGGTTGGTGAGTTAAGTATGTGTGGTTGGTGAGTTAAGTATGATCGTTATGCACGAGTATCAAACTTCAAATGGCCAGATAATGATGACAAAGGAGTAGTTGATAAAGGACAAAGTGAATCAAATTTAAGTGATCCAAGTTTTATTTACAAAAATGATAGAGTAACTAGGTTTTCATTTAAAAAGTGTTTTACTACTGTAATATGTCAGTAGAATAAAGTCACTAACTAGCTCATACTTGTATGTACTTAGGTCCCTTAATTATATGCTTCTACCTAAGCCTATTTTATTTGATATAATAACACCCCATAATCATGGTTCAAGTATCCCTCTTATATTATTGTGAATGACAAGTAGGAACTACATAATATGGGCTACTCAAGCCAATCTGCACATTCTAATAGAAAACATTACCACCAAATCCTTTATATGCACATTTTACTCTAAATATTTTACCATATGCGGGGTAGTGCCCTTTCTTTTTTTTCTATTCTTTCTTCTCCTTTGTCAAACTTATACAGAAGAATAAATAAAATAAAATGTAAAAAGTGGTTCACCAACTCATTCAGATTGGGGTTGGTCTGTATTAAGTGTTTTCTTGTACGGCTATGGGGTAGGGATGAAGGTAGAATTAAAAGGAAATGTATCCACATTTGAATGGGAAGTCGAAAATCATTTAAATAAAACTGCTCTTGATACAACCAGGCCAAGATTTTAACCCCGACCCTCCCATTATTAGAAAACAAAGTTTGACAAGGTTGACACATCTTCCCCACCAATGATAGTTGAATATGACAATCACTAGGGCTGTATCCGAAGTCTACTTGACGCGCTGTCGGCCCTTGATGGTCACTCGACAGTTGCACTAGCAATCACATGATCAAGTGCAGATCTGTCCGAATAGTCACTAAGTGTGCTAATGCACCCCTCACACGCCCTTGAGACCAAGGGTGACAGCAAGTTACCCTTGACACGCCGTCGATGCGGTGTTTGATCGGCAATTGTTTAATTCTTCGTATGCTAGAGAAAGAGATCGTAGAATAATAATTATGATCTTTGAATACATACGTTAAATGTACTGGTTGCTTGGTGTTGGATAATTTGGCTAATTTGCCATGTGCAGTGAAAATAAGTCACCACAAAACTGTAAGTGGCCTACGCTAATTCGGGCTGATAGATGGAGTTTAAAATAGTTTCCAAGATCATTTGTAGGAAGCAGCACTGTGTACTCAAGGGTGTGAAAAGGATATTTTGCCGTTCGAATAGTCTGCTGTAGTCCTCGATCTCAAGTGGGTGTTAAGTGTAGAGTCATCAAGTCAAGTGTACTTCACTATTAGGATACATCTTAGTAGTTGCTGGACTACCTTGACCATACCTAGTCTAGAATTTGTTTCATATATCGTTAACTCAGTCTGCATCTTAAAATTAATTAATAATCCTTATAGATCAATCTTCTGGAGTTCAATTTACAAGTAGTTGCCAAACCATCTTAATGAGCATAATAAAAACTATATAATCACAGTTTAAAATTAATACATACATACCACACTAAATTAAGGATGTTTTTTTCCTTCACAGATTAGAATAACATTTGAAATATGTTAAGCTTGAGTTAAAATGGTTGTAAGATGTTGTGCGCTTAGGTATTGCTATCTAGGGTTTCCTACGGTACCTCAAATAAATTCTATCGGTGGCTTAGTAAGCACTTGTTCGCAGAGCATTTATATTTATTTAAACTTAAACATGTTCAACTGGTTAATGAGGACAGTACACGTAACCAATTTTAATAAAAAAATATAGTATTTTTCAAACCTTTTGTAATTTTTTTTAACATACAATAAAATTCTAAAGGGAAAGCCAACAAAATCCTGCAGAAAAAATTTCACTTGCTCCTTTTTATTACCAACTTTTAGGAAAAGACATAAAGGTTAATTTTACTATACGGATAAAATTAATAATGAAAACGTTCTTTCAATATTTTATTGACAGACAACAGTTGATATGGTTCACACAACTAGATATTTTTCCTGACTAAAAACATCATACAGTTTATTTAGGGTATTATAAAGTATAGACGTGGCATAGTACAAAGCTGGTTGGTATCTTGATGCTATTAGTCTTCGTCGTGTGTGGGGCAGTCCTGCTAAAGTCTGTCCCAACATCTCCAGGTTGAGTTTCTGCTTGCTCAATGCCATTTTTATCTTGCCAAGTTCCCTTAAACGACTATACTGCACGTTAAATACGAAAGGAGCTTTAATGAGCTCCTCTTCACTCGCTTTTGGGGATATAATCAAATCTACACGGATGGATCTAAATCAGGAGATTCCATGGGATGTGCTTTTGTTGTGGAAGACACCAATTTTAAATTTGGTTTACCTGGTGAATCCAGTATTTTTACGGCAGAATTATACGCCATTTTAAATACTTATGTTTTGTATGCCGTAATTTTCACTGTTCTATTCTTATCTGCACGGATTCCGTGATTCTGTTGGCATTGTCCACTTTGTACCCCTGGACTCTACTCGTGCAGATGATACACAAGCAAATTTTTAAAATTGGTTTATTAAACACGCTGCTCACCTTCTGCTGGATTTCGGTCACGCTGCTCTTTCAGGAAAGGAACTAGTGGACCAGGCAGCCAAGGAGGCAGTCTATCTGCCTCCTGAGGCGAATTTGGGTGACATGTGTTTAAATCTAAAGACTAAGGTGTTATGTTCAGCGTTGGGTTTTACGCACCTAGCACTAACAATGGGTTTTGACCCCTGCTCAGAACAAGTTGTGGTCCATTAGGGACGGTGTGTTGCAATGGCCCTCTTCCATACGTAATTCAGCATGACAAGTGGTTGGCATACATTTCTGACCAATAGGTTTTTATTAAAAAGGGATCCACTTCCAATTTGTGAGCTTTGCAATGCTCCCCTTAATGTGTACCACATTTTGGTGGAGTGTTGCAAGTATGCCCCTATTCGCCTGGCTCTTGATTTTAATGGCGATCTTGGTTTTATGTTACACGACAGTGCGGGTGGAGTCATATTATGGTTACTCCATTTTATTTATCAGGCAAATATTTTAAATACCATTTAAGTCACTCTCATAAAAAGACTCATTTGGATTTTTATCTCACATTGAGATTATTTTTAAAATTTTGGTGCACTACAAAAGGTTTGTTTTGTCTTTTTAATAAGTTATGTTTTAATTTATTTGATTTGTCTTTTTAACGTATTATATTTTAAAATGTTTGTTTTGTCTTTTTAACAGAGTGTATAACCCTGTGGTTTCTTATTTTTAGCTGAGCATATTAACAGTCCGTTTGAATTTATCAGATGGACTTGTCTCATATTGAGGCCTATTTTAAACATTGTTAGTATATTTTTAATAATTTACATTGTCCTTTATTTTGTTGTAATACCATAAAATGGGGTGGGAGTCATAATGGCAAAAAGGGACACAAATAAGGGGGTTGGGGAATCATTAATTTACCCTGTTTCACAAAGAGAAATTATGTTTCTTAAAACAGCCCTTCACTAATAAGCCATAAAGTGAGAAATGACATTTTGATTTGCTGGTTTGGTAGACCTGTCAATCAGCTGATGTTTCGCGCGGTTTTAGTTTTGGTATACAATGAATATCAACAGAAGGACTTGAGACGATAAATACAAAGGTAAAAGTGGTTTTATGGCATAATAAAAGGTAAATTGGTAGAATAATACAAATATTAGTTTTTTTAAATTTCAATTGTGCTGATATAACACATATGACAAGTTGATCTAGATACTCTACAGTAAATCTCTGTTTAGGTAGGTACACCCAATTAGGGTCAGATTTTGAATTAATTCGACAATGAAAAATGGTATTTTCGATACGCACTTATACTTTTAAAGGAAATTTTAATATATAATTATTTTTGAAATTTTAACTTGCACATAATAATTTGATTCTGAGACTTTATACTAGATCTCTGTATAAGTGGGTACATTTATTTAGAGCCAGATTTTGGATTGATTGACTGAAATTATTTTTTCTTATCCACTAATACTCTTGTACAGAATATTTTAAATTTTTTTTATACTCTATAATAGAGCCCTCTATAGATGGGTACACATAATTATTGCAGATTTCAAGTAAATCAATCCTAAAAAAAGTGTATTTTTGATGTGTCAATAATTAATATTATAAAGAATAAATTGGGAAATAAATATATTTTAAATTTTACTTGTGATGATATAACACATAAGAAAAGTTGATACTAATACTTCATACTAAATCTATGTATAACTGAGTACATCCAATTAGTGCTGGATTTTGAATAAAGAGACTCTAAAAACATTATTTTTGATGCGTCAATACTCTTATAAAAAGGCTAATTAGAAAATTAAATATTTTTAAAATTTCCCTTGTGCTGATATAGCACATATGATAGGTTGATCTAGATAGTATATACTAACTCCCCTTTAAAGTTGGGTACACCCAATTCGGGCCATGTTTTGTATAAATCACTTTTCAAAAACGCTATTGCTCTTGAATCATTACTCTTATTAAGGCTATATGGAATGATTAACAACTTTCGAAATTTCACTTGTTCTGATATAACACATATATCAGGTCAATCCCGATATTCTATATTAAGTCCTTGTATAGGAAGGTACTTCCAATTGTGGCTAAATATTGAATAAAGTGGCCATGCATATCACTATATTTGACACACTATTATTCTTGTATAGGTAATTTTTTTTTTAAATTAAATTTGTTCTGATATAACACACATGGTACATTTAACATGATACTCTATAACACCATCCTATATTGGTGGGTACATGAAATTTGGGCTTTATTTTGAGATAATGAACTTAATAAATAGATTTCACCCAAACGCGATTGAGGTTATGTTGTTCTCTAGCGTCAAGTTAACGAATTCGAGGTGAACGTTCAAAGACTTAGCAACAGTTTATTGACTCTTAACCAATGGTATAACAATTTCAGGTCTGTTTGAATATTCTCTGCTATAGTTTTAAAATTTTGTCCAATGTAAATTAAACTTGTGTCATCTGCATATAGTTGTAAATGGCCTTGAAAATCTACCTGTAAAATGTTCGTTAACCTAAATAAGTAAAAGTACAGGTCGATTACTGAACCTTGAGGGACCCCACACGTCACACCACGTACATTGCTTTCGTGATTGTTTATGTAAGTGTATTGATTTCTGTTAGTAATATAGCTCTTAAATCAGTCAAGAGCTACTCCTCTTATTCCTATTTTAGACAGCTTGTATAATAGAATTTCATGGTTGACAGTGTCAAATGCCTTTTTTAAATCAATAAATAAAGCTCCAGATAGCTTAGTATTGTCATCCAATGTATTTTGTATTTTGTCAATCAATTCAAAAGCCGCAACTAGTGTATCAGATTTTCCCCTAAATCCATATTGGGGGTGTTTGAAAAAAACTATTTTGTCTAAAAACTTAAGTACTCTAGCTTTAATTATTTTTTCTAATATTGTTGATATGGAGGATATAAGTGAGATAGGCCTGTAGTTTGATGGATCACATTTCAAAGTGCCATCCTTATATACGAGAATAATATTTTATATGTTCAGCTTTTCTGGAAATTGACCTTTTGTTGTAGATTTATTAAATAGAACAGATATTTAAATATTCTGCAAAAAAATGTGAGCATTTTTTAGTAATTTATTAGAACATTTATCAAAAGGCAGAATTTTTGAGTTACTAAGATCTCTTATATTTTTTACTTCCATTACAGCTTAATAAAATTGCAAATGAGCCATCTATAGTGGTAGTGTAATATATCCACTTATCATCAGGATATACAGGAATATTCTATGCAAGATTATGTCCTACATTTATTAAAAAAAGGATTTAATATATCTGCCATTTCAAAAGTTGTATTACCCTTATTCATAAATTTCAATCTTGATATTTTATTATTAACTTTACAGTTTTTATTAAGAGACTTATTTATCTCTTGCCACAATTGCTTAGGATTTTACTACGTCTTATAAACTTTTTTGTAAAATAATTTTTCATCAATCTTCTCTTAAGTGCTTTTATTCCTAGCTAAAATATAATCACTCTTATAGTTGTATTTTCTGGGTTAAATTTAACTAGTTTAATGTTTAGTCACGTAATTTAAGCCTTTCCAACAACTCACTGTTCGTCCAACCACACCTAGGCAAATAACGAACACTATTTGAACCTTGAAAAGCTAAAGAGCTAAGTGCCAAAATCAGTTTTTTGGGAAATAAAAAAAAACTTTCCCAAATCTAATTTAGGACATATTTTGGACAAAAAAATATATATTTCAAATGTTAGGTGATAACTAATGTATTTATTTTAATTTAACTATGTTTAAATATATACATAGTCCTAAAAAAATTATGAAATAATAACAAATTGGAAAAGAGCTAAGTCTGAGCCTATTTTATGACTAAAGGAAGCTAAGTCCACACCTCTTTGTAATCATTGAATATTGCTTGTATCACAGTAAAATTGAAATAATGTTTACAAAATTATTCTATATTTTTTTTAAATTATTAAGAATTAAAAAGGGTTTAAGTTACAAAAAAATAAATAATTTTATTATTCAAACTTATTGTTAATCCAAAATGAGATACAAATTTACTTAAGTCTCTGTTAATGTGCCAGAATGTCACAAAATACAACAAAAATTTACTTAAGCCTCTTTTAATGTGCCAGAATGTCCTCAAATACAAAATACAACAAAAATGTACTAAGTCTCTTTTAATGTGCCAGAATGTCCTCAAAAAAACCTTTGTTGGCTTCTGCTATGTATGGCATCATTTTTAGAAGATCTTCTTTCTTAGCCTTTGGGAGAGGCACGTTTAAGGGAAAACCTTGGAAAACAGTTAGAGCTAATTTTGTTTCAGAGATTCCATGGTTCCAAACACGGAACTTTTTCCATTCTTCTAAATCATTGAAGGTATTCTTCATTTGCACAATTCCTGGATTATCCTTGTCAATAAGAAGCCACGAAGCCATTGAGATACGGAGGTTTGACGTTTGGATAAGGGTTGAACACGCTGTTTCAAAGTCTAGGAACTTCCTGCCATGTCCAAGATTTTGTAGGGTTTTGAAGGTCGAGCACTGATAAAGACCTTTTTAACATCTTCTACCACCTCAGCTTTTGAAACTTTCCACCTTTTCTCAATTAAAGCGAAGTCTCTATCTGCTGCAGCAAAGCTGTGGCCCACTACAAGAAATTTATGTTCAATTCTATCAAACAAGCCTGTGGAAACTAGATACATATAGAGGAATACCATCATCCTATTTTTGATCTGCCCACAGCAGTTATCACTCCATATAACAAGCTTACGTTTGTGTGTTAGTCAAGGTTATTGATTGCTCTGAATAAACAAGAAGCTATCTGATTCCCCCCTCTCGATCCCAGACCTTCATGCCATACACACATGATTCCATCACCAGTGTCACATACGTGAATCCCAAAATTGTAACAAGACAACTGACGAGAGTAGTACATGTTTGAGTGGCTTAGTTTTGGTAACTAGAACACTTTTTGAAGATCAATAAGACTGTGCAAGTGTCACTATCAGGTAGTGAAGAAGAAACACTGTCATTTCTGATAGAGGAAAAAGCAACTCTACTTTTCTATGGTGTGATTCCAATTTCAATCTGAGCTTTTCTGGAAACGCGTTGTGTCTTTACTTTTTTTATCATTGTTCAGGAGATCACATGTTTTACATGTAGGCTATCCATACGAGGTTTCCTAATTTCAAATTGGGAAAGTCGGTGGAAAAAACTTTTCTGTAAAATGTAGATGTCACGTGGCTTTCGGGTTGGTCTCCTTTAAAGGCAAAGGCGACTAAAATTAAGCTCTTGACTTAAATACTCAAAATTGGATCTTGAGCGATTGTAGTGGCTTGGTTCTGTGGGTATAGATCTTATATGAGCTTTAACATTTTCCCTGTCGGCAACTGTAAATTTAAATTTTTTCACCCCCCCCCTCTCTGTCTTTGTAGATAGTGACACCCTGTTTCTTCTTCTTCACTAGGATCTCAATCCTTTTTGATGACTGAATTCCAAAGATATTCATGAATGAGTTTTTACATATCCGGCTATGTTCTCCATTGCCATTTGGAACAAAAAAACTTACAGTTGCCTGCCGACGACTTTCTTCTGGTGTGTTATACGAACCATGGCGCCGTCTCTGCACAAGTAAGATCTCAATATGACTCAGCAGGTAGGTTCCTTGTCCATTAAATCCAGATTGTGAAACTTGTTGAACAAAATAATCTTATGTTCTTCTGTCAATTCCTTACATTTGTACCGCATTTACACACATCCTGGACAGACATAGAGAAAATATATTATTGGAATATGATTTAAAAGGTCTTAAAATTCAGTAGATCTATAATAAGGCTTATTTTTAAAAATAAAATACCAAAATCGTTTAGTAAGGATAGTTATAAGATAACTTAAAAAGTCTAAACAGTATTTCAACTAACTTAAAAAGACTAAACAGTATTTCAACTAAGTTAAAAAATGGTTACAAAGAAAAAACTATTTTCAATACGACCAAGCTTTTCAATTGGACAGACACACAGAAAAATAATATTTTTAAAAGGTCTTAAAATTCAGTAGGCCTAGGTCTAAAATAAGTTATTTTAAAAAAAACAAAAGTGTATAATGTTAATTAATGTGTACGCCTAAGATTAAGATAACCTTTAAAAAAGTCTAAAGAATTTTAAACTAAATTACAAAAAGGTTACAAAGGAAAATCTCTTATTAGCCTACAATACCAAGCTTTGCAATAATATTCTAAACTTTCTATAGACCTTATTTAATTTCATTTAGAAAACAACAAAAGTAGGCTCAAACTTACCTTTAATATAGGACGATCTTTAGGTGGCCTTTGTTTTTTACTACAAGTCAAATATGAATTCCCACTCAATCTTGATTTATGTTGTTTCTTTTAAAAGAGCCTCCACTATTGAAGATGGTTCAAAAGCTTTTCTTGTGTTAACATCATCCATTTCATTTAAATAATAACACCATTAACACCAGAGACAAGTTAGTACTGACACAGCTCACGAAGACACAACAATCTATTAGTCTCTGACAACAATACTGAATAGCTGGGTGGCACATAGCTCTTTTAGAACGACCGGTAGTTCTGGACATACAACCAACGCTATCTTCATTTGCCCACATAAACTACTAGGAGAGTGACTGGCACATAGCTCAAATAGATATGAATTGGCGTTGGAACAGAGCTCCTTTTGGTGTAAAAAACCCGTTTTTTGAAAAAGTGGCACTTAGCTTCTTTAGCTTTTCAAGGCTTCATTTGTAATTATTTGACCTCTCCTTCTTTCAGCATTTTGCACTATCGTCATGAGTTCCTAAAAAAAATTATTGTATTTGTGCTGGTGTTAATTTGTCCCAGAGATTCGTTAAGCTTAAGTTCTAAGATATTGTAATCAATTACACGTTGATTTTCAGTGTCATTTTTCCTCTCCACAGTGCTATAATTTGAGTCCAATTTCATTATTAGAACGTTGTGATCACTTAAACTATTGTTAATGTTTGAAACCCACAAAGCCTGGCCATCTACATTTGAAATAATTTGGTCCAATGTACTTACATTGTTGTTAGTTATTCAAGTTGCTAGCTCATTGCAAATGTCCAAGCCATAGCTGTTAAGCTGATTATTAAATACTGTATCATTCATTGTATTAATGTTTGTGTCCCCTATGATTAAGCATTTTTTCCCTGCCAAATTGTTTAGAATGTTTTCTAAATATGCTAGAAAGTTATTAAGAGGGATATTTGGAGGCGTATATTATATAACACTGATATGTAGGGGTGGGCTTAATGAGTCTATTTCAATTCTTAGAAAATAAAAACCACTCTCATCCATTTCCATAACATTGAAATTCAGGTTATTTGCAGTATATATACACACATCCCTACCCTGTCTGTCATTTCTACAGGCAAAGGTTCCTGAATATCCATTAATATTATACAAGTTAATCTCATACAATTTAAGCCACGTTTCTGTAAGTATAATTAAATCCGGTTGTAAAGGCAGAGTACTTATTATCACCTGTAGTTCATCCAACTTATTTGTAAGACTTCTGATGTTTAAGTAAAATATATTTAGTTTGGGTTTGGGAAAACAATTAACAAATTGAGTCAAATTATCTAACATCTCATTTTTTTATCATTGTTTGTGATAATTTAAAACAATAAATGAATAAAAAGGGCCCATACTAATTTGTTTATTGAATTACATGTTGCTTATCACACCTACTAAGCCTATTATTACCCTATTAGTAAAAAACAGAGAGAACTTATACCTGTGTATAAAATAAACATAGAGAAATAGACAGCTATATTTACCAATAAGACGGTTTCTTAGACTAAAGCAAAGAAAACAACAGTAAAACACAAAGGAACATACCCAGGGCCGGATGAGACAAAACCACAATGTAGAGCACATAAAAAGTGTAGTAAAAAAAGAAAAAATTTCTTATAAACCGAAAATAATAAATATTTGAAAAAAAATACACCAAGCTTGGTCAATTTAAAAACCACCAATTAAGTCTTTTTTTTAACCACAGTAAAACCGTTTGCGTTCTCATTTCTATTTACTTCCACTTTTTTCCTTTGTTGTACAGAACAGCTGGTTTCCCTTCCTCTTCTCGTATGTAAATATGACCATCCTAGACCCAGACAAAAGCAAATTTACCATCATCCCTTTGTTTTCTTGCTTCGGCAAACTTCTGTTACTAGCTGTTAGATGCTCATTCAGATAGATAAGTTATGAGCCGAGCCGGTGCATCCACAAAAGAGACTGAATTAGTGTTCCTCAACTTAGCCTTCTTTCTCATGAAATCTACCTTAATTGTTCGCCTAACAAACTTTACTATTATAGTCAGCGGTTTTCCCGCTTTCCATTGTGGGAGCCGGTGAGCAATATCAATGTCACTTGCTGTTATGTTTACACCTATTTTTTCACCAATCTTAAGCACTAAATCTCTCACATTTTCTTTTTCCAGTTTCGGGGTCCCATCAATCAGGACATTATTGAGTCTCATATACTGTTCAAACTCTTCATTACGCTCCGCAAGCACACACACTTCTTTTTTAACAGCTTTGTTATCAAGTTTAACCTGACCCACACTATTCTCTATTTTCAAAATTGAATTGGCAAAAACTTTATTATTATAATTTATTTTCTAAGCTGGCAGCTCATTGTTCCTAGCTCCTGCATCACGTCACCGATTGAGAAAATGTTTTTTCCACCCAAGTCTTGCTTGGTGATTTGAGCATTACAAACTTCAGGATGCATTGTTGAAATGCCTTTGTTGATTGTTGCAGCTGCACCATCCTTTCCACATTTCTCACAGAACCATTTAGAGTCTTTATTATTTACCAAAAAGATACATTTTCTTTTGCCTAATTTAGCACAGGTTTTGTGGTACCACACTGCACATTTTCCATCACAGAAAACACTTTCTTTGTTAGGTTTAAAGGAATTTTTACACACGCCACAGAGAGAAGAACCACGCCAATCCGCCTTCTTGTTGTAATGATATGAGAGTTGTTTTTTAAAACAGCCAGGACCACATTGTATATATTTCCATGATCATAAATGATACATTTTGGAGAACTGGTTAGCTGATAAGAGGAAATTATTTATTGATACCAGCAAATACTTAATTCAACCTACCTCGACAACGAAACCCTCACACGATTGCCCAGAAGTCTGGGGAAGGTGCCTGATCCTATATGAGAGTAGAGTTTAGGTGACCTATTACTCCAGTATACCAAGCTTATATTTTTGTCCTTCCTTTGGTGCATCTCAGTAAAGTAACATTGTTATTTTTTTGTTATAATATTGTGTGTGGTATGTTATAAAAGCCAGGTCCTTTCATTTGAAAGTAATTACATTTAACCCATGCTCATTTTTGTGTGTCTTGGGGCAATTATACTTAGTTCTTCATATCGGTTACAGGCATTTTAATGAATAACATTCTCTTTGTATTATAAAAGGGTTCTAAATTTGATTGTATTGTTGAGGTTGTATGCATGGGGCATTTAAACCATGTTCATTGTTGTGTACCTGGGGCACTTATAGTTTTCTTTTTAGATCGGATAAAGCCATTTATTTTGATGCAATTATACTTGGTCCTTCAGATCGATTAAAGATATTTAAATGACTATAACATTTTTCTTTGCATTATAAAAGGGTTATAACCATTGGATTGTATAGTGGATGATTGGTGCATGGGGAAATATGGTTAACAATATGTTCATTCATTGTTGTATGTTTTTGGTATATTTAACTCAGTTCTTCAGACCAGTAAAGCCATTTTGATCGTTATTTCTTTTGTGATAGTACGTACTAATTTCAAGGCATAATTACTTTTTGCATGTGAGCATTTCCAAATGATATTGTTGGATGGTGCCTTACACCTAAATTTGGTCTTTCAGGCAGGGTACAGCAATTCCCAAAATTGTTTTTTGTATTTTTGTAATATAAAGGTTATGATATATGTTATTTCTTATTCCTGACAATTTAAATACAGTATTTAGTCTGTTTCAACTTTTCCCTCCTTCCTCTATACAGACCGGGCATCTGCTTCGACAGAGTGAACCAACCAGGGGTCCTGAGATAGGAAAATCCACTCCCAAAGAGTCTATTAAATGTAGGGGAGGGAGGGGAGGCTTGACCATGTTTACGAATTTTGAATTTTGTAATTTTTTGCTTTAGTTCTATAAACCTCAAATTCCCCTAAAATGTACATAATTTAATAAGCTTTCAAATGAAAGTATCCACAATTTTATTAAAATTAATCTTTAGTAATAAAAAAATAAAAAAACAAAGGTTATGCAACCTGGTCAATCCTCCCATTGTATGGGAGGATTGACCCATAGTGAGGGAGGTTTGACCCCAGGTATAAAATTGCTTCCGATCTCAATTAGGGAGGTTAATAATACTCATATAATTGATATGAAGCTATTAGTTTATTTTTACTTTACATTGACATAGCTGGAAAAATCAAAATCAAAATTAATTTTCAGTGCCACTCTTTCGGTTCCCCCACTAGATAAAGGAGGAGGCAATTTTGCGACAATGTCCTCTTTTATAACAATAGATTTATCTTCTTTATCAGGATAGCAAAAGTGTCCATAATCTTTCCTACTTAAGAAAATTATTTCATATTCTTCTGAAATTACCTTCGCATTTATTCGTCCAGCATAATGTGCTAATGACTGTTTACCACAAAACTTTACCAGAACAAAGTCCCCTACACTATAATCATCATCCAGGCCTAGATCTTCAAAATCCTCTAGATCATTGTCAGGATCACTGTAGTCGGAATCCATCTCGGTCATCTCATCGCTGTCGTCATTGTACTTTGCATTGAATTTAAGTTTTTTGGACACTTTGTTTTTAATGTCCATTCGCTTTCGCTTCTTTTCCTCTTTCTTTTTGAATTCTTCCTGTATTTCGTTTTTTACTGGTGTATCTGTTAGAATACGAGTTTTTCCAGGTCTTTGGCCGCCTCTTATTGTGGTTTTTCTTGGTCCTGCTTTCGGGAATGGCCGAAATATTTCAGGGCTGACAACATAAGAGTAATTTGTACTTGGAGATGTAGAAGGCTGACATAGCTCAGTGGACCTAGGAGCAATATCACCAGAAGTTACAAATTCATCAGGTGTTGGCCTGTCAGTAACGTAACTCCCCAAAAAATCTAAGTCTGAAAACACACCAGAATTTAATGGATACATTCCTGTTTTAGAAAATCCCTTCGATATATTTTACAATGTAAGTGCTCGTGGGAAAACTTTCCCTATCAGTTCAGGAATATCTTGGATCTTGATTGGCTGACCGGGATTATTAACCATGAAATCATCTGAAACTTGGTTAAAGTATGTTTTGAAGGGGCCATACACCCCGCGATCCAAAGGTTGAAGCTTGTGGCTTGTGTGCGGTGGTATGGTAAGTAGAATAATGCTGTTGTCTTTACACTTTTGGATTCCCAGTGGGGTTATATGTGTATCGTGATTATCTAGAATAACAAGAACTGGGACATCTTTAGAGCATTTAACAAATTTTTTTAAATGATCCTAATACAATTAAAAATTTTCTCCTGTCATCCAACCAGTAGGGTGAGCAACAGCTTTTGAACCAGGAGGCACACCTTTTGTCATTGTGTCAGTAACCCGAACTCTCGGAAAGACAAAAAATGGAGGTATTGCAGCTCCAATTGCTGAAATGGCACAGCACACAGTTATCAGCGTGCCTCTTTCTCCGGATGTGATTTTGGAAACCTCTTTTGACCCCTTTTCTGCGATCACTTTACTAGGAGTATGAACAGTAGTTACCCCAGTCTCATCAATATTGTATATTGACTGAGGTTCAAATTTGTATTTAGTTAACACGGTTTTAAGATTGTTGAAAAATTCACCAACAGTAGTTTTATTAAATGCTGTGGCTCTACTGAGGCTGGTGCTCCGTGGTTTGCGTAAAGATAGCCTGTCATGCCTGTGCATGAACCCATGTACCCAATCATATGAAGCTCTTTTCTCTTTATACCATTTAACTGGCAGTTTGATGTTGTTTGCTTCCCGAATTGGAAAGCAAATTCACGAATAGTTTTTGGATTAAGTCCATAGTGTAGTTTGGCGGCCATTTTTAAGTACTCTGCCAATAGGCTTTCCAATTTGTCATTAAAAATTTGACCGGTGTTATAATTAGGGGTCAATGAAACTGTATCTTTATTTTCACATTCCCGATACTTTCTAACATAACGCTCTAATGTTTTCCTGTCTATATTAAAAGTCTTTGCTGAAGCACGAACACTGTTATTCTCTGCAATAACACTGAGAATATCTGCAAGCATCTGTTTCGGGGAATGTTTGGTCCTTTTTTTCCCATCTTCCTTCGGCTTCCAAAAGAAAGGCATTCTGGAACAAAAGGAGCTCATATGAGTTATGCTAGATTTTAATTAAAGTTTAAATAGACCCATTTAATTTAAAAGTGATCCCTTTTTAATTGTGTATGGACACAACAATTAGTTCAAATTGTAAGCTAGGTTATAAAATAAAATAAGGGAGGCTCGACCATATGGCCAAGCCTCCCACAGCTGTAGTGGATCAATGCTCCCTTAGTGTCCATTTTGTTTTCAATCCTATGTGGATCTCATGGCTGTAAGGTTAACTAACTTTATAATATGTCATTTAATAGCCAATAAAATGTACTTTCATTGAAACATCAACACCTAGTTAAATAAAGCACAGTACTAAAAGTATTGGCTTACAGAATATGAAGCAATACTTACATGAAATCTGCTAAAAATCTGGAAATGTTCACCACTCAAACAAAACAGTCAATCTTGCCTCCAACTAACAGTAGAGCATAGGCTGCCTTCTTTTATTACTTGTGAGTGAGAAAAAAGACAACTAGACAGATTTTTTGCGCCAAATTCAAATGTGGGTCAAACCTCCCCTATAGTCAATGGTCTCCTCTCTCCCCTATGCCCGAATTTCAGCTAGCCAATCAGATATTTTTATCTAAATTATTATTTTGTTATTTTTCATTATGAGGGGTATGTGTACGGTGACCATAATTTTTTTTAGATAAAGCAGGACATTAAAATATATCACATATACGAGTAGCATGGTGTGCGACGTGCCTGTATAACATATGTATAGAGTAGATAAAATAAAAATAATAGAAATAGAGAAATAAAAATAGTTTAAAGATAAAACCATTTATTAAAATTCACTTTTGAATACTAGTTTAGATCGAGTTACATAAAGTCAAAACTATATACATCAAATATTAGATTGGCTTTTATTATTGTGTACATAGTATTTTTTTAATTAATACTTGTGCCTAAAACTTCTAAAAAAATAACTTGTAAAAATAAATATTTTAGGACTAATCACGTGTACAAACCCATTGGTAAATAAAACATAGGACTACAGTACTTAAAAAATTCAATAAGAGAAAGTGAATTTTAAAATAACAATTTAGGAACTACTTGTGCCGGCTTTTGCTTCATAATCATACCATTCATATTTATCTCAGCTATGAATTGCTTTTAGAAGCTCTTCTTTAGATTTCAGATATTGGAACATTTCCATACAGGTTTCGTCAAAATTTGTG
>JBCFYV010004316.1:0-20384 GCA_039000515.1 Timema cristinae | reverse complement strand
AAGGTTTTGAAAAAAATGACTAATTAGGCCTAATACTTGTGAAATGTAAGGTGGCTAAAAATACATTTTAATTTTTTTCCTGCTAAGCTTTTGGCCGTTTTTATATTTATATATCAGATTTTGATTTTAAAAAAAATTTTTTTAGTCTCACACATTAATTTCATAAAATTTAAATTTATAATTTGACCTATCTCTTTTTTTTTTAAAAATAATCATTTTTTAAAACTAAGGCAAATCGACGGTTTAATCCGTTTTACAACATTTTCAAGGTTCGACACCAAATTTTTGTCTTTGAGAGATCGGGGGCCCCGTGCTATTTTAAAATTTTTCCCCCAGTTTTTAAATGTTTTTTTTCACTGAATTTTTTCGCCCATCGGGACTTTCGTCTCTCGACATTTTTTTACACATTGGACGGTAAAATTTAGAGGAAATGTATTTGCTTGGGGGAATGATTTAAATCGTTTATACCACGGGGGAATTCAAACCCCTGACCTTCTTACCGACAAACAAACGAGCGTGTCGCTAAGCCCCCTAATTGATTTAATTTTTATAAATTGCTTACTAATGACAAAAACAATGCGCAAGATACTCAGATAAGAATAAATGAGCCCAGGGGGTATTTGGAAGTTATTTTACAGCCCCCTTTGCATAAACACGAACTGCTACAAAAAACAAGTCAGCAATCAACTGTCAGAGTTGGTAGGCCTAACCGAAAGAAACCCCAAAACAAAAATTTGATATTTTTTTATTATTTTAAAGTTTACATTTCCTTTTTAAATTGTCCCTTCCATAGTCATTTTAGTAATAAAACAAATTAACAAGCATTGCGATCTCACCCGAAACAGCTAAAAACCTAAAGGGTTTGGAGACCAAGTTTAATTTTAAGGGAAGATTGGGGGGAGGGTTTTAGAGGAGCTCATCCGCATTAACTGGAGATAAGAGGGGAAACCTCCTCACCCCTTCCCCCAAAGCACCCGGGCGAAATTCGAAACCCCGACCCCTTCCGTCACCGCAAATTAGTCTATGTCCCCCAAACCGGTGACCATCAATGCGGTAGCTTCAATGTCTACTAAAAATAACAGCGACCCTCATTGCTGAACTGAGACATAATCCCTCCAGTTTATCAAAAACACAACCCCTTTTGATCTTTTAAAAACCCTAACAAAAACCCCCCAGACTGGGGAAACCCCCCCCCCCCCCTAAAATTTTGGTGAAAAAATATTTAAAATAAAAAATTAAAACCCTTCAAAAAATTGGGTTTAAAAACTTGCTTTCTTCCATTAAAAGTTGGTTTTTGGGGTGATTTTGTATTCATGGCTTTTTTCGTTGGGGTAATCGGGGGGGTTTTTTTTTCCCTTCAAAATTTGGTTTTTGGAATTCCCCCGTACAAATGGTTAAAGTTGGAAAAAGTTGGGGTACGTTTTTAAGGGGCCCAAAATTTTGGGGGAATCTAAATAAAAGGGAAAGGGATTTTGATATGGATTTGTGTTAAAAATTTGAGTTTGGGGCCTTTTTTTTAAAAATTTTTAAATGGTTAAAAATTTTAAAAAAAGTGTTTCCCCACCCCCTTTTTTCTAATTTTTTTTTTTTTTTTTTTTAAAATTCCCCAAAAGAAAATTTTTTTAAAAATTTAAAAAAAAATTTGTTCCAAAAAACCGTTATTTTTAAAAGGTTTGGGGTTTTTACCCGGTTTCCCCTTGGGAAGTTACGTTTTTGTTTTTGTTTTTTAAAAAGGAGGCCCTAATTTAATAATGCCAAATCCCTTTCCCCACCCACAAGATTCTTGTAAAGGGGTAAAGGGAAGGGTTTGGTAATCAGATAAATCTTTGCGGGACCGAGGAAAACCCCCCGGCCGCCAGCTAGAAGTCTGACACCTTACCCCCAAAAACCCCCAGGGCTCAAAAATGGGTTGGTAATATAGTTGAAGTTTTTTATAGAAAAAAATTAAATTATTTAACACTTGACTTTTTTGGGTTCGAAATTGAATTAAATTTGCGAAATTTAATCTGAAATTTTTTTTGGGTTTTAAATTAGGGTCGATTCAAATCTTTTAAATACTAAATTTTGAATTTAATCTAAATTTTGTTTGGGTTTAAATCAAAAAAACAAAACTAGAAAAACAATTTCAGTATTTGAAGGGAAAAACACGTCCGCCCAGTGATAAAATAACTTTACATATATATACAGTGTTTCCCCGAGATTTTCCGATATTTTATCTGGCCGTTGGCAAAAGGTAGAGTCCCAATTTAAAGGGGGTGCTACTTTCATGATTCATACGTCAAGTCATGTTTACTTTTAGCTGCATTAAAAAAAAACACTAATGAAATAGTAAAATGTTACAATTTTTTACCCGAGAAAATTTATATTTTCTAAAAAGCCCTTCCCAAAAAAATTTGGACGTATCACTGAATTGAACAGTGGCCCAGGTCAAGAGGTCGTTAACCCTGTTTCAGGGGCCACACATATCGGAATCCCCACGGGCCCCTTTACGCTATTTTTTATATTTCTTTTGTTGCACCATTAAGGAGAACTTTTGAAAAACAAATAAATCAAAAAGTCATGAGTATGTTCCCGTCTTGAGAAAGACATTCCAAGCCGTGTGTCACATAAAAATACTTCTTTACCCCTAGATATAACATGCGCTTTCTAAACACATGGTTAGTTTTCCCGATTTAAACAAACTAAACATTACCGATTTACCTTAAACTATAATGAAGAATGGCTCTGAACACGGGACATTCCTGGAAAACCCAGTGGGAGCCAAACCCCGGGAACTGAAGGTCTCGGGGCTCAATTCCCAGTCTAGGTGTTGAAAATAACATTTTTAATTAAATTTAAAAAGGGTTTGACTAAGACGGCATGGAAACTAAAGTTATTTTTCCCCCCTTTAAAACAATCCAAAGACAGTATTTTATTTAATCATCGATACCAAGAATTTTTCGTTGCAAGGTTTTTGCAGGGAAAATTTGAAATGTTTTTTGGCTACGGGCAGAGATTCGAATCAAACCGAAACTGGGAGGGGTTTTTTTTTCCCAAAATTCCAAATAGTTTTATTTTAATTCACCCCATCCCCTCTCCTAATTTTTTAAGTCGTCTAAGGTTTTTTCGAAATAGATCACGTGTCATAATCTAAGTGATTTGACAAAAAAAAGCATTGGGCCCGGCTACCAAAAACGCCTTTTATTTTACTTGACCCTTAATTCGACTTAAATCCGGGTTTATTGTGCCGTGGATATATTTCCACTAAGC
Organism: Timema cristinae; assembly: GCA_039000515.1. Lineage (NCBI taxonomy): Eukaryota > Metazoa > Arthropoda > Insecta > Phasmatodea > Timematidae > Timema > Timema cristinae. Next base: position 17,135 of record JBCFYV010004316.1, on the reverse strand, counting down.
GTGATTTTTGTATCCTTTCCCTTGAATATTTTTCCACGCAAAAGCGTGTTATTTTTTTTAACTTTTGCTTTTCCCCTCCCTATTCTTTTATGCAATTTTTAAAACTACAACAGGCGAGAAACAAGGCGGGGGGAAAAAAAAAATTTTAGACGGAAACTCGAACCTTACAAAAAGTAAAACTAAACATAATAACATAAAGATAAAATGTCTAAAGGACAAATCCATATACACATTATTTAAAAATTTTTTAGGCAGTACATGAAACGAACCAGGGGCTACTAGACTTGTATTGGTATACCAAACGCTAAGTCATTGTCACGGGTAGGTATATTACTCTATGTATTTGCTGGAACGTGTGAGTTTTATTTGTTTATCTAAACAATTTTTTGGCAGCCCTTTTTTTTTTTTTTTAAAAGGGGTCTTGCTTGCGACCCAAAGATCACCCCTTTGGGGGACGACTCCCCCCGGGGGGTCGTATGACAAGTCCCCCGATGGGCGACCGCGGCGCGTACACACACTTTTCCACCGCGTCAGCAATGGCACTATCGTTTAAAATTATATCTTCGGTTCAACTCCAATTCTAACCTTTTTTTTGGTGAAAAAAGGCCCTTAAATTAGGAATAGGCCCTCGAACCTTTAAGGGAAAATTTTGAGATTCAAGGTTTCGAGACTCAAATTTTTAAAGTTTTTATTTTCAATTTTTCAATGAAATTTGTTTTAGAGTTTTAATCACTTATTGGGGGTTTTAAACCAAATTAAATTATGGAAAAACTTAACCAACCCCAAAAACCAGTAATTTAACACTTAACGGAATGTTTTAATTTTATAATAAGGATTTAAAAAAGGGATTTTAAATTTTTTTTTTCTTTTTTTCATTACCCTATATTTCCCTTAGTTTTAATATTTTTCAAGATTCGGATTCTAAGATAAATTGGAATTTGTTTTTCGAGATTTGATTTCGTAAAATAGTGGTTTCCCCCAAACCTTAGTCATTATATTTTTTCTGTGTGTTTGACGTTCTTTGAAAATTTAATTTTTTCGAGTTGGGTTTACTTTTTCTTTTTCTCCGTCGCTTTTTATTCCCCGGGGTTGTACGGATATAAAATAAAACGCAGTATGGTACTTTAAAGTAATATAAATTTTATGGGTTTGTACCTCTTAAATGAAGGTAAAGTAAAATTATTCTCCTTCACTGCAATCAAACAAATAAGCTTGACGAACACCGTTTCTCAAGCTGAGTTTACGTTTTAAATTTTGTGAAAAATCTTTTTTTTCCTCACACCTTTTTACGGATACGCCGAATTTTAATAATTTCGAAAACTGATCGATTTATTGAAAAGTTTTTTTCCGCTGTTTTTCACTTGTACGTTCAACACAAGTTTAATTGGGCCAAAAGAGAGACCAAAAGGGGGGCCCCGGGGGGCAAAGGGAATTAGACTCCATTATTTTTAAAATTTAGTCACCGTTAACAAGTTTCGAAACTCGAATTCCGGCTGTATTGCGGGGTTTTGATTCCCGTCCTTTTCTCCATACTAATACGGGTGTAGGTTATTTCTTAGTTATCCGCCTGACCCCTTAAATCACAATAACCGCGTGCAAAACATGGGCCCTACAATAAAACATATTCTAATAAAGCTGATATTTTAATGGGGTTTTTTTTTTTCCGAGTGTATCCAAAGGAATGCACCAGCTTTCCAATAGAGAAATGGTACTTACTACTTTTTTAAAAATAACAATATGAAAAAACCCACAAAGTTCCTGACAGAATTTGAAACAAACTAAAATTTTTTGGCCCTCCTGGTCCAGAATCAGGAAGTTAACCATTATAGCAAAACAGGGAAGAGGGAGTTTTTTTAATCAGAACTCTCCAACTATTTTTTTTTTGGTCAATCACACCCCTATTACAACCCCCCTTTTATTAAGGCAACATTTTATTAGAAAAAAGGGAACAACTCATGGCAAACATAGATTCCCATTTTTTTTTTTCCCCGCGTTTTTAATTTTTTTTTAACTGCGGATTTAACGTGAACCACTGCCCCCGATTGATAATAATTATCACACACAATAAAAAACCCCTTTCGTTTCCCCACCAAATAAAATGTTTTTTTTAAAAAACGAACACGGACTTCTACTCGTAGGAAAAAACGTACTACCAACTAAACCAGGTCAAATCCCACGAAGAAACGGGGTACAGGACATCTTTTCTTTTAAAATCCTTTCTTTAAAAAAATTTATTCGATGCCCCAGACTATGACACATTTTTAGTCTTTTAGTTGCAAGCTGTCACGGACTTTTTAAAATACTTCCTGTCTTCACTTGTAAGGCCGTTTTTTCTGCAGTCGATATTTTTTTTTTATTCCTCTTTTAAGGTCAAACATTGTGTGACCTATGACGTAATTATTTCTTCACAACCCCGGGTCTATCGGGTTGAAATAAATCTTTGACCGCCTTTTTTTATTACAGTAATTTAATTTTATTTTTCTTCCATCTCGTCTAAAATGCTTTTCAGTTTTTTAAACATGGATTTTTGGTTGCGGTAAAGTAATTAATTCATGGGGAATTTTCAACTTAAATTAACCCCGCCCGGGGGCGTATTTGGGGCTAATCCCTTTGTCGTGTTGACTCGACTGCTGGGGAGGGGGAGATAGGTTCGAATTTCGGTCGGGTGAACTGAGGGGGTTTTTCCTAAATGGTTTCCCACCTCCCTAAAACGAAAAAGCGGTTTACTCCTCTAATTCAACCTTCCCAATTTCAAAAATCCATTAACGTAATTAGTAAAAGCGTAAACCCCGAACGGGTAGTAATAGCGGGGGCTAAATTTTAATTATTAACTTAAAAATTAAAACGTAAATTAAATTTTCCATATTACACTTTCTTTTTATCTCAAAAAAAAATAATATAACAAATCATGTACAACTACTGTTAAGAATTTTGCGTATGTGCTTGATTCGTTGATTTAGTCTTTTTTTACGTGAGTCGTCCTTAACCGCGCCCATGGAACCCCCAAAGAACACTTTTCTTTTTAGAACCACGTTTTATATAAATTTTTCGGGCTGACGCAATTTACTAACACGCTGTTGAGTTAGGGAGAAAAGGTTTTGAATCTAGAGAATGTGTCCGCATTTGCGTGATTCAAAGTGGAAAGCTATCCTCTACCCCACCCGGAATTCGAATCCCGACTAACCCGTCAGACATTTTTTAAAACGAGAGTGAGTCTTAGATCATGCCCACCGAAAGCTTATAATTTATTTAATGGGGAAAGATTAGGGAAGGGAGATTTAAAAAAAATTCCCCCATTTTAGGGCGGGAGTTGAAAAAAAATTGATTAAAAAACCCCCTTAATACATCCACCCGAGATTTGTTCTCAACCTCCCCATCACCGGGAAACCAAAAATCAACTAAAAGGGGAGGGCCCATCGTAGGTTTCGCTGCGTTACATGGGGGGTAGGGGGGGGGTAGGCTAGCGTAACTTAAAGAAGTTTTAGTTTATAAAACAAAAATAAAAATGGTTGAAAATTTATCAAATTAAATTAATAAAATTGGAGGCTACTAAAAAATGATTCATTTATTTTTTAATTAGTACTCATTTATTTTCGGAGTACTAAACATTTTTTTATATTTAATTCCCAAAAATGGGATCAATCATAGACACGGGATACCTTTTTTGTTGATGCGCATCAATAAACTACAATCGACAGTTGAAGGCCACATTTTAAAACCCCTTTTATTTCACTGTCTAAAACATAATAAATAAAATAAAACATTTGCAAAAATTTCATACTTTTTTCAAAATCCCTTTTAAATTTTAAACTTTAAGCGACGTGAAAATAACTAGTCTACTAAAAAAAAAAAACCTATTCAAAATAAAATGAGGAAAAGGGTTTTTTTTTATAGTTGAAACTGGAACGTTACAACTTAGTTGAGGAGTTGGGTTTCCAAAGCGTTACCGGCGTGACATGGGTGGCCGGGAGGGGGGGGGGGGCAAAAAAAGGTCTAAAATTTCGTTAAAAAAATACATGTAGGCCCCCAATATCACCAGTGAAAAAATTAAAAGGGACTTTTCCCGCAGAAAAGTCTATATTTTCCATACCCAACCTGTTATTTGCGGAGGCACTGACACAAAATTTAAGTCTGTTTCCCACACATTTTTCTTAAAACCCCGCCTACATTTTTCCACCCCCATGTATGGCCCCTTAACGGGACAAACAAGCCCAAACCCGTTTTCATTTTGGGCCCCATGGCCCTTTTAAACCCCCGGGCCCCCTTAAAAAAGACTTCTTTGCAAAAAAATACCCCAATTTTTCCTTTTACAAGGGTTTAAAAAACGTGCCCCGCTTTTTTAGAGCCAGGGGAAAAACCTCGGGCCCCTAAAAAAAAACTTTTTCACATTTAAAACAACAATTTAATGACTGCCCCCCAAAATTTAAAGGGGGGGGAGCTCGCCTTTTATCTGTTTGGGGAAGATAGGTTGTTATTAAAAAGGTTCCATTGTTCGATTAAAATTTAAAATACGCAAGATTTTTAAATTTTTTTTTCAACTCATTCGGTACCCAACTTTTTTCTACGGAAGGGGGAACGCCAAAACGTTCCCCCGGGGAAAATTTAAATTTATTGAAGAATTTTCGTTTTGGGGGGGAAACTGACGTATTTTGTTTTTTTCAAAATTTTAAATTAATTGAAAATTTCCTTTGGGGAAATACTTTTTTTTGGTTCGAAAGTGCACTTTAAAAACCCCAAATGAAAAAAAACTGCATCTGGGCAATAAAATTATAAATTCTTGAAAATATTTTTTTTTTTTAACGCACTCTTTTGGGGGGTTAAAAAGGTTTTTTTTTTAAATCATTTTTAAACATGTGATTTTATTATAATTAAAAAATTTACGCAAAAACCCCAAAAATTTAAAAAACTGAAAAAAAAAACCCAAAAAAACTCGACCCCGATTTTTCCTTTTCCAGATTTAAGGGGAAAAACCTTCGGGGAAAACAAAAAAAAACCTAAAAAAGGGCCACTGGGAAGGGGCCCAAATTTTTGCAATCTTTTTTTTAATAAAACGTAAAAAAAAACCAAAACCCCGATTAAACTATTAATTTTTATTGCGATTCAAAAATTTTTCGAAGACACCCCAATTGTTTTTAAAAACCCTTTTGGGCTCAATATTTTAATAAAAAACCCCCTTAATATAAAAACTTTTTAAAAGCTCTTTTTATAAAAATTTCGAAATTTGAAATTTTTTTTGGGGGGAAAATTAAAAAAATTTTAAAATTTTTTTTTCAAAAAGGGAAAATTTTTTTAAAGGGGCCCGCGTTTTACTACCCTTTTGAAAAAGCCTATGTACCAAATTACTCTTTTGGGGCTAGGGAAAAGGGGGAAGGGTTTTTAATTTAAAAAAGTGCCCCCCAAATTTCCCGGGGGGGAGAGTGTAAAACCATTTTGGGAAAAGCCCCCCCAAAGCCCCAAAAGGGGGGTCGAATCCCTTTCCTCCCTTTTTCCGCTTTTTGGTCTAAAAGAAAAAAGCTTTTTTTAATCACGGTGATCAGGGAACGGGTACTTAAATATTGATGGGTTTTAAAAAAAAATTTAAATAAAGTTTTTTCAACCCCGGGGGATAACGTAAAAAAAAATTAGTTTTGGGGAAACTGACCCCAACACGAGGTAAAAAAACGAAAGATTTATATTTAAAGCCCCCATATTTAAAAACAATCTCTATTAACAAAATTTTTTTTAAAAAAATTTAGAGGGGTTTTACTAAAGCTCATGAAATTTGAACTGTTTTTTCCGTTAAATTTTCTTCTCCTAAACCTTTCCCTTTAAGGGGTCTTTTAAAAACTGTTTTTGGGGTTCAATTTTGGGATTTTTTTTTTAATGATGGGGGTTTTATGCAAAGATGTAAAAGGTAGCCTGGGGGTCTTTAGTTTGGGTTTGACGCACAAAAAACCGATGGCAAATTCCCTTTTTTTTTGGATAAAAACCGGGTTTTCACCACAGGAAAAATGATGAACGTATTATTATATATTAAAGGTTTTAAATTTTTAAAACCTTTTTTAACGGTTTAATCTTGGGGAAAAAGGATAAAAAGGTTTTTTAAAAAAAAATTTTAAACTCCATTAGTTTGGAAAGGGGAAAGGGGAAAACCACAAAAAAAAATAAATAAAACCCTTTAAAAAAAATATCCCAGGGGAAATTTGGGCTAGGTTCAAACCCTTTGGGCCTCTACCCCTTACCATCTTTCCCAAATTTCTTGCCAGGCTGATGCCTGCCTTAGAAAAAGGCGTGTTCACTGGTGGGGGGGCTTAATTGAAAACCAAATTTACCCAAATCTGAAAAAAAAAACATTTTTGGGCCCATTTTAATATGCTCAGGAACATTCTTAATTTTTAACATGTTTAAAAAAATAATGGGTTTTATTACCCGAATGGGTTGGGTACGGGTCTAAAAGTTAACTCAAATAGTATTAAATTCCAGGGGTTGGGAATTTTGAGGTTTAAATCCTATTTGGGGTTGCATTGGGGGTGGTTTTGACTAATTATTTTTCCCAAAAAAGGGATAGCCCTGGGTAATAATAATAATAAAATAAAAATAAAAATCTCAACTTGAATGGGTTTAAAAAAAGCACTTAAATGAGTAAAAATTTTAATATTTGACGTTTTATTAGAGTGACTAAAATACAAAAAACCCGCATCGATGGACACGTGATTAAACGTCAGGTGCTTTTTTAGTCTTTATTGCCACGGGTTGGAGTTTGTTAGAAAAAAAAATTGAATGTACTGAGGGGGGTTTTTCCCCCCCTAAACTGTTTCCTATTCTCTTTTCCACTCAAATGTAATTTCCCACCCCTATAAATTATATTCTTTTAGTGTGAATGTTTTTAGCCCCAAAATGGATATTTTAAAACACGGGGGAAAAAATACAGCCACAAAAAAAAAAAATCGCATTTTCATGCAAAATTTTCATTAAATTTTTGCACCGTCGGGGCCCCGGGGACTAAGCGTCGGGGGCTTGTCTGGGTCTTGTTTGTTTGGTGACGGGAAGGTGGGGGTTTAAGGAATTTTTATTCCCAAACGAGTGTACTGAAAAAAGGTTTTCCCCCCAAAAGGGTTTCCCAAACTTTTTCCCCCCGCAAAGGTTTGGCCCCCGTTCCTTTTAAAACTCAAACTTCCTCTTTCATACCACATTAGTGAAAATAAATGGTACAATATACAAGTATACCGAATACGAGAAACGAAAACACGAACTCAATATTTTGGGGTAGGGAGGGACACGCCGGGTACACCTTTTTCCCTAGGATGAACACGACCCCAAATAAAAAATAAGCCTACAAAACCATTTGTTAGTTTTAAAAAATAAAATAAAATTAATAGCAGGTACCCTTCGTCTGCTTTGTAAGGCAGCAAACTTACCTTCCATAGTTCCACTATGGTCTAGCCTCCAAAATGGGACGTCAAGGTAAGACTTCTCCCTTTTCAGGGTGAACGGTGGTTGTACATTATGTTTATATTTATAAAACTATTTTTTTTTATCGTGTAATTTTTTCTATATATAAAAGCGAAAGCAATCACTCACTCACTCACTCACTCATCACTAATTCTCAACATTCCCCACGAAGCTAAAGGGCTGAAATTTAGCACAGCATTCCTTATAACTAATAGGAAAAGAAAGATGTTTCATTCCGATGTTTTGTGATTAAGGTGGTGAAATCGGGTAGCTACCCTATTTAAACAATATTGCTTTATAAGCTCTTTTAAGCTTTTTAGAGGTTATAACCCGATAAGTTTGTTCTAATAAATGCCTTCGAAAAAATAATGCAATCATTTTTAATCCGTAGATGCTTCTAAGGTGGAAAAAATGAACACAGACAATTAATTAATTAAAATATGTAATTACGTTTTAATATGCAACTCCAAGAGACGTTAGTAGTCTGTAAGTTTATATTTTGATGAATTTTGTGGGGTTTGTAGAGCCCTGTGTAGTGATGGGGCCGGCCTGTGGTGATGTGGGATGTGGGGGGGGGGGGGGGATTGAGAGAGGGGGGACCCATCCAGCCGCGCTCAGCTGATAACGCGGCCATTCGCTCAGACGCCGTTGCCTGGTTCACGCACAAGCCTGTGACTCGTCGTTTACTTAAAGTTCAACGACATTATTTACAGGTGTGAAATCAGGGTAGCGCTAAGAACCATGCCATTAAGCTTCAAACAAATATTCCTCATTTTTATCGAAAAATAAATAACCCAGTATCTCGTACGAAGAACGGGCATTCAGCTAGTTTAAAAATATATTTTAAGTACTTTTTTCACTTACAAACACGCACGCATTTAATTTTTTTATTACTATTTATTCTGTATAGTTCGAGTTTTCGATAGTTTAAAATAAGCCCGTCCTGTTTAACTCGAACTATAAGGACTCTACTATAGTACAGTGGATTGATTTAAAGCATCCGCGCCTGTATTAAACCAGATTACCTTAAGGTCGGCCGATGAGAGCGCAAGTATTTTTACAGTTTTTATAGAATTGAAATTTTTTGGCCAAAACAAATCAAATATTTCTCCTGTGGAGCAACATAGTTTAGTTTTCTGCACATGCTAAATCAACTTTATTTAAAAAGTTTTGACAAAATTCTACGACACCCTTGACAGATATTCAATATTTGTTGATATTAGCATGTGCAGAAAAATAAACTCTATGTTGCTACTGGAGAAATATTTGATTTATTCTAGCCAAAAAAATTGTAATGCTATAAAAACTGTAAAATTACTCGTGCTCCCTTCTGCCGCACCTTAAGTCGTCAATCCCTCTAACCGCTTGAGCTATGAGATGGGAAATAGTTATAATTAGTTACTATACACTATTTTTAAAGAACTTATCTTACAACGAACGACGGCTTCATTTGAATACACATTTCGTGGGGTCACGCAGATTCCACACGCCCGGCGGAGGTCGGACGTTCAAGGTCGGTGCACTCGATTATCCCTCATTGCTCTTTGGAACCGGTTGAATTAGACGCCCAACAGTTTCCCAGTGGTTTAATAACCTAGAGCAGGTTAGCGAACCCTCTGAAGAGTGTATGCCCAACATGTTATTATTATTAGCACCGTGTCCTTAGTACCCATTCGGCCCAACATGTTAATAGTTTACGGAGGATTTTTTTTTTTTTGCGTGCCCACAGGAATTTTGATAATAAATTGGCGTCATTCATCACTATACTTTTTTTAAGCACTGCTTCTTAGTACCCATTTGGATTATACACCTATGTACTAATTACATTATGTATTGGGGATTAGGAAGGTTTATTATTATTATTAGCACCGCGTCTTACTACCCGTTCGGGTTATACGCACTTATGCTAATGTGTAATGGTAGGGTGACTGTGAGATGAAATGAAGGACCTACAGTTTAACGTGGAATCCGAACCACGGTGGAGGCCCGGCATTCCCCACATTCACAAGATGTCTTGTCAGAGGTGAATAGGAAGGTTTAATTTATAGTAAATGCACCCGCATTTGCGTGGAGGGAAAGTGAAAAATCATTTAAGGAAAACCACCCTCAGTACACCCGATGGGATCGAACCCCGATGTTTCCTGTATTTGGCAGTTTAATGTATTGTGAGAGTAGTAGCTGAGACCTTGTGGCCACCGTAGTGGGTTATTATTTATTAATTACACTAATTCGGAATTGGGAAGGTTGAGTTTAGAGGAAGTGAACCCGCATTTGCGTAGAGAATGGCGAACCATTTAGGGAAAACCACTCCAGTTTACCCAAGTGAGATTCGAACCTCAAACACCCCCTCCCCCCCCCCCCCGTCCTCGGCAGTCTAGCTCAACACGAAACTAGCGTGGTGGCTGGTTATATTATAGTTATAGTGTTATTGACGTAGGTAAAATAAAGTTGAAAGTACATTAAAAAACTTATGTTGGCAATAATTCTGAATTGCTATGAATAAGAATTTTTTGGGATTACATGCTACACAAAATCAAAATTAAGGACATTTTGAATACAATAAAGGAACAATAATAATGTTTTTTTTTAAATTCTACTTGGCTAGGCAAACTACTTTGGACAGTCACCAATTCAACGTGGCAAGAAAATCTTCTCGCTTGCCATAGGTTCGCCAGCCTTGACGTAGAACGACTCTTACTTTCTACGAACCTTGAGTTATGGTTGAAAGAGAAACACCACAATCTTGCCGAACATCATAAAGGGAATAATGTGTTTGTCCGCCACAATAGCCTAGACGGGTATGTGTCTGCATACTGATTCAAAGGTACCGGTTTCGATGACTGGCACAGCTGGAAATATATCGTAATAAAATTAGATTTGGTATTTCACTGCCAAGTGACGAATTAACTGTCAAGGATTTGGTTTATAAGTTGATTATGATAGTATAGTGACTAACACAATGACACTAAGGCCCGTGGATCACTCGTAGGGCCGTATATAAAGTATAATCGAGATTCGAAGGTCAGCCAATCTCCCATCTGACCTAAACGGTTTGGTATTCGATTCATATACGAGTAAATTGGTTGAATCCCGAAACTAAACTATAAATACTGTATTAAATAGTTCTACATGTACATTTGGTCACGTGCTAATGGCGCTGCTGATGACCGAAGATGGGGTTAGCTTATTTTCAAAAGTTTTATGTTAAATGCTATAGTATTATTAACGGCTTATTTCAAGGGTCAGGTATTTTTTTAATGGTTTATAGTTGTGGCCACACTATCGTGGATAAAGGATGGTAAAACCAATGTAAAACCACGTGGGAGAAACCATTCCAAGTGCACCTGGCCTAAATTCGAACCTGGTCCTCACCATCACCGGTTAACCTGGCCGCTTTGACCATTGATGCAAGTGAGGGTAGAATTTGGAGGAAGTGTGGTCTCATTTGTGGAAACAAACGTTCTAGCAAATCTGGCTTGGTTTTAGTAAATTCCGTCCTGATTGCATTTTTTTAATGTTAATTCTATTATTTTCATTGCATCATTGTGAACTCTGATGTAAATTCCGTCCCGTCATTATAAGAATGAAATGCAAATTGCGTCCCTCCTTAGTCCTCCCTTAGATAACTCATAATTTAAATAATAAATTATAGAAAATTAAATATAATAATGGAAAGAATTTTATTATGTTTCAAACATTTATTTAAACAAGGCCCGATATTTTGACTCAAGTATAAATGTTAAACCTACAATAAATGATAATTAAAGTAACGTAGTACAAAAACCATCCTCTGTTTTGTTTGTAAAATTATTTTATAATGGTTTGATTCTTCGTCATGATTTGTTTATATGAACTTCAATATCCCGAAAGGAAAAAAAGATTCCAAACGAACATACAAATTTAGTTTCAAATACATATTTAAGTTCCGAGAAAGTCACACATGTAAAAATGTGCATGACACATCTTTGACAAAATCGTACATTGATATTTCTAAACAATTATAATACTCAGTTATTCTATCAGTGAGGAACTTCTCTATTTAAATTTTGCCTTCAATTATTTTTTTATGGGTTGCCTTTGATAATGACGGGATGGAATTTACACAAAAGCTTGGGCGTTATAAAATCTAAGGGATGGAATTAACACAGCATTTGCTAATGACAAGTCGAAATTTACACAATAGCTTGGGTAATAAAATTTTAAGGATGGAATTTACGTCAACCTACCTGGATGGGACTAGAAACAAAACCTTCCCATCACCAAAAACCATACATATACTCTTGTCTGCATACGTAACGTTGCGGGGTATAATCGATTAATTCATAAAGGTAACATTAAATATATCATTGCAATAAATTAACTGCGTCTTATCTTGGAATGTTTCAAGGTTAAGTAGAGCTGGTCAACACTGTACCAATCATATATTTTCGCCCGCTTACTACTTATTTGACAAGTTACAACCCGCCTTGGTGGCATAGTTAGCTGACGCGCTAGTTTCGTGTTGAGCTAGACTGCTGAGTACGTGGAGATTGAGGTTCGAACCTCGGTCGGGTGAACTAGGGGTAGTTTTCCCTAAACTACCCCTAGTTTACTACAATCTTCCTCCACGCAAATGCCCTTTCACTTCCTCTAAATCCAACCTTCCCAATTCCTTATCCATTAGCGTAATTGGTACTTAGGCGTATAACCTGAACGGGTAGTAAGACGCGGTGCTAAATTAAATTAAATGTTTAGTAGTACACGGGCCTACTGGGCGATATGAACAATCCACAAGGACAGTTTCAATTAACTCTACTTACCCGGGCAACACGCCACGCCACGCCACGCCACGCCACGGAGTTCTGCTCACGCTGACAACTTTCTCAACTCTTCACTGGCGTTGAACCTTTTCGACTTTCTGTTTTTGAACCCGTCCTGTGCATCAACGTACACTCCGTTTACCATGAAAGATATTCTTACCTTGATGGATAACACTATGACGCAGCTGATCACACTGTAATCGGCCACTTTTCAAGGTAAACGTAGTGTACACCATTTAAAAAAAAAAACCTGGATGTAAGTTAAAGAGGAAAGGTACGAACCACTTCGTAAACTCAGGTCTGGCGTGAAACGAACGATCACGTGCAGTGACAAGATCGACACAAAAACACACACATACGAGAGAAAGGTCGTAAATACATTACGAGAACAGGGAAGGGGCTGGATGAAGGCTTTCGAGAAACGACGCGGAAAATAGAAATAGAATAGAGAGAGAAAAATATCTGAGAAATGGAGACCCACTGATCTAAAGGAGGTCGGATAAAATATTGAGCGGGGTTAGACCGTCACGCGGGATGGAGATAGCTCAAGCTCTGACCATCTTAGGGAATAGCGCGCTGAATAGTTTTGATACACGAGGATTCAATTTAATTAAGAAGAAAGCTTTCCCCACCTCACTTCCACCTTTTAGATACGACTTGTTCTTTCTTACCATTTGTATTTATTTTAAAATCCACATCCGCATCGGTGGACACATAATCTAAGGCGTCAATCTCATGTATTGGCTCGCCGTTGACGTGTGTGTAGGGTAAAGGTTCAAATCCCGTTTAGTTGCATTTGGGGAAGCTTTTTTTTACATATTACCTATCATTGAAGTTTTACCAACTCTTGTATATGTTAATGTGGGTTCATTTGATCAAATTACCTCCTTTATACTTATGTCATGGATTGAACCGCTAAATAAAACTTGTGTTAAAATGTGTAAAATGAAAGGATTTTCCACCCGCCATCCACTCTAATGCAGGTATGATTCCTCTAAATTCAACCTTTCTCAGCCCTAGCACATCAGTGTAATTAGTAGATAGGCTTATAACCCTGAGGGGTAGTAAGACGCGGTGCTAATAAAACTTACTCTTCAAACCAAATATATTTATTTAGAAACAAAAGCGCTTACATAAGAACTATAATTAATAGTTGGGAGATCTTTTTGTCACATAAGTAATAAAACAAATGCAGGACTGTCAATCTGTCGCACATTGGAGATTTTTATTTGTAAAGTGTGAAAGGAGCGATTGATTTTTATTAGAATAAAGTTTTATCTACCCTGAAAATTCACCTTACAAATTAGGGCCCTTATATTTGACAGTTTTTTCCCCTCCCTCCGCGTCTTACCATCCGTCTGGGCTATATTAATTTAATAACACTAATGGAATAGTACTAAGGAAGGTAGAATTTGATTAAATGGATATACCCGCTTTTGCTTGGTGGGATAATAGAAAACGATATAGAATAAAAACACCCCCAATATACGCGTCCTGGTTTCGAACCCCGACTTTACCCCGCCCTCCGCTGGCAAACCAGAGTAGATGAGCTTTACATATAGTATGTGTGATCACCGATTAAAGTTGGCTAATATCACACGCTGGTGGTTAAACTTACTAGTAAATAAGTACGAGTGTAGGGCATACTTAAGGCGACCGCCTCGGTTATTGATAAAGTATCAATCGCGGTCAGGGTGCACACGGCTTAAAATACAATGGTCAATGTCGTTTTATAGAACATACTTCTCTATTCTGTCCAAGCTTATACTCCCTTTTTACCTTCACCAACAATCGCCCTTTATCATGTCAATAAGAAAGAAGGGAACGAAAACTACGAAACTTCTTATCTCCAGATAAAGAGGAAATAACGATTCTAGTTCTCAAATATCTTAAACTTTCTGTTGTGAGGTTATTAATAAATTATTGTAGTTGTTAAAGGAAGGCTGAATATAGAGTCCTTTGTGAGGTTATTAATAAATTAATGTATTTGTTAAAGGGAGTCTAAATATAGAGTCCTTTTTTGTCAATCCTAATCTCGAAGCTACGCAAATATTCTTAAAAATTAGTTGAAAAGAGATGATGCCACATTTTCACATACTTATTTCTCTTAATTAAACTCAAAAGGTATAATGTAGAACAAGTGTATCCGTATTTCTGTTACTAGAGATATATTGTGCGAGAAATCACTAAGGGCAAACATACAAAACTAGAATTACACTTTAATCTGCGTGTTCACCGGTGTGGGGTTTGAAACCCGGTTGGGTGTACTGAGGGTGAAATTTTCCTAAAATGTTTCCCACTCTCCCTACACGAAAATTCGGATACATTTTATCTAAAAAAAATTATTTCCTCGGCACAACCCCATTAGTGTAATATTATATAGAGCCCGAATGTCTAGTGAAACAATGAAAAAAACCACATTTATAACATTTTACTTTGTTAATACCCCTAGCAATATCATTTTAATATAATTATAAGAATATTATCTACCAAAAAGTACAGCACATGACTCATCGAATAAAAAAATTTAATAAGAGTTGTTTTATTAACTTTTGCAATTGAGGAAAATGTTCCTCCTTATCTAAAATGAATTGTACCTATAGGCTGGCTATAGTATGATTTTGGTGGAAGAACAGTAAAAGTTAGTTACTAAAGTTACTAAAACCATTTTAATAGATTAATACATCAAGTCATGCTATGTGAAGCAGTCACTTTTGATAGATATCATCAATACCTATAAAATAACACAAATAATAAAGTGAAATGTTATCACTGTTGGGCGCAAAGAAATATGTCTGAATTTTCTCTACCAAAATCAGGGTTTATTTAGTCTGAAGATGATGTCTCTTTGCAGACACACTACTGACAGGTTGCGCCGGTTGCTTTTATTTCCACATTGCTTTCGTTCTCTCTACAGGTAAATGCTGGTGCATATGTTTAGTTTTATATCGTTGATAATTATTTTAACACTTTTTACTAACCAGACATTTTATCACAAGGATTATTCGACCCCGTGGTGTAGTGGATAGTGCACCTAGCTACGAACCTGTTGGTTCCGGGTTTGATTCTTGGCCGGTACCTAGGGTATTTTTCTTTAAGGGGAATTATCCCAGCGATCACCAGGGTTTGGTAAATTAGGCTTGATCTAGGTATAAGGATCCCACTGGCTCAAAGCTACATATATATTCATTATCATCACATCATCTCATCACGGATACGTGTAGACATCCTCCACAGGTGTAGCCGGGGTAGTGCTCTTTTCTATCAGAGTGGTGACTAGTTTATATACACAGGCGATCGAATTGGATGTCATTCCCGGTTAGTAATGCAAGACGCTAAAAAGCACATACGGAAGGAAAATATAATTACTTAATCTCATAGATAAAAGTATGAGAAGATCATTTGAGGAAATGCACTCACATTAGGGAGAAGAAAAAATTGTAAGTTCCGAAGCAACACGTTACATATAAACAGCCCCCCTGAATACCCGAATTAGATTAGAACTTTGATCTTCTTGTCTGCTGTGAGCCCGACGCTTTAGAGCTTAGACTGTATGAGCATCAGTGCTTTAAAAAAAACTCTGTTTTTGGTCACTATAGAACTAACCAACAAACATACGAAGACAATGTATTCGAATGGTAGATAACGTCGCAGAAGCGCAAATTTAATGGTGAATTTAACGAGACACATCACCTTTGTCATTTTACATAAACTCTTATCATCATCATCATCATCATTTGCAAGATGGAACTATTGAAAGCTCCTTTTCAAGGCCCCGGGAGAAATGGGAGGTCTTTTACGTGGGGACGTCACGTTTAGTTTTTCCTAGCCGCATGTGGGTAAAATGAGCGTCACACCGAGAGGGAAATGAGGCGCCTTAAGCCCCCCCCCCTTCCCCCCTCTTCACCATTCGCAGGCCGCGGTACCATTATTCTCTCGCTGTGGCTTTCTGTCTTCTCCCGTTTTCATTAGTACTGTCGCTGTTGCGTGAGACTGCCACATCTTTGAGGATTTGGCCTCCCCCACCTCCCCTCCGTCCTTGCCCCGAATCCCCTTCATGGGCTTGAACACGTGACGTTTCTCGACTCGTAACAGCTATGCACGTCTGTTATTGCGCACACATATTCCAGAAATCGTGGTCATTTGGTGGAACTTGTGGAAAACGCATTCTTTTTCTATCGCATATACTTGCTCAAGTTATTCGCATATATCTAGATAAATGTATATTAATTACGTTAAATGGGTAGGGATGGGGAATGGTAGACTTAAGTGGAAATACATGCATTTGTGGAGAGGTTGTGGCGAACAATTTATAAATAAATATCCTCGGTACACCCGGCTGGAATTCGAAACCTGGCCCTCCCGCCACCAGAGATCCAGACTAAGTGAGCTTGACATTTATACCTCGTACCCACTGATAAACAGATTTATTGGTAATCTGTTTATTGTATGTGGGTAACCTTTTATAGAAACAAAAACAATCCAGTATAATTTAGGCGGTGATCTTTATTGACTTTCAAAGTGGTTTCTCATTCTGACTCCACGAAAATTCGAGTAAATTTCCTCAAAATTCTACCTTCCTCATCCTTACCTTGTTAGTATAATTAAATGCAGAGAGCCATAGGCGATAGGGAAAAAACATTCAGAATAGTATATTTTTAGAAAAAAAAAAAAGAAAAATTAATATAAATAAAACAACTATTTTCACCATGGCCGGATTAAGGTGGGGTCCGGGTGGGGGGGAGGGGGTGCATGGCCCTGGGCCCCGACTTGAAGCGGCCCCCAAGAATACTCCGCACATTAATTGTTTTATTGCTTCAATTATTCAATTAAAATATTTTAAAAACTAACACAATATAAGACTGCGGGAGGCGGTGACATTGGCGGGAGAAATGTCGGGTCCTG
>JBCFYV010004315.1:0-21647 GCA_039000515.1 Timema cristinae | reverse complement strand
TCACATTTTTAAATGAGTAGCCTCTGTGCACAAATATGTGCACCTCAAATATGGAATCTTGATTATATTTTATTTTTTATTTTTTTAAATCTGGATCTGAAGAAATAAAATGAAGATTTTTTTCTGTCTGTTTTAAGCAAAGAAAAACGCTCCCTGGGATTTTCTGATAGTATTAGCTAAAAGGAGATTATTATAAAATCCCAACAGGACTGCTCAATTTAATGGATTTAAAAATAATTAAGTTCTTAAGACTTTTTTTTTACCTCGGTACATGTTTTTAAATGGAAGCTATGGCTTCAATATAGCTTATTTTACCAAAGGATACTTTTTAAGTGTGATGTGTGTTGGAAGTGTTAAAAACAAATTTAAAACTAACTTTTAATGAACTCTGTTGGAAAAATAAAGATAATCTGTTAAAACGTCATTTTAGATATTCCATTTACAAGCCGAAAGACCGAAACTAACACAAGGGCATTCAACAATAGGCACCCTATCATATATATATTATAAGTTTTAATCATGGACACAGGATTCGAGCTAAGGGTATTAATCTTACCGTAAAATTAAATCTGTCACAAACTGACAACCTTAAATCTCATATTATTCTTATCTTTGATATTTTAGATATTTTTTTTTTCAAATAAAATGGTAGTTTTATAAGAAATAAATTTGGCTTGTTTATTTCAAGCCATTGGCGCCTGAGATTAGGGCTAAGTCAACTTACATTACACGGCATCGCATCACATTTAGCTGAGCAATGTAGGGAATTAATACTGCACCTTTTGATACAAGCACGAAATTGTATGCATTTTCAGATATAGAGGCCAAAAAAATCCCTCCGCGGACAGGATCTATGACGTCATCAAGATTGCTGACGCTTTGAAGTGATTTTTTTACGAATACATAGTAAATAACTGGCTCAATTTTCGATTTCTTTATTTTAAATTAAATTTATTTAAATTTTGCTTACAATGAAGATTTGTAAAGTGTTTTAACAAAGTGAAGCTATATTTTATTTAGTAACTTATATGACTAGCCTATATATTTTTAGCAAGGAAAACTTACAGCATATAATATTAGAAAGAAAAATTACTAATCTAATGGCACATATAAATTAGGCAAGTTTGTTTAATTTTTCGATAGCAAATTGCACCAACGCTTTGGTCTTAAACACAATAAGATATAAAACAAAGTTTAATAATAATGGTAAAATAATATTGAAATAAAAAAAAAGTTTTCTCAAATCAAATTAACAAAATGAACTTAGTTAGGCTCTAGATTAACCATATTTTGAGGGAAATATATCAAAGACAGAACAGTGACTAATATCTTAAGCATTACTTTACTTTCCCTGGCATATTTTGCATAGTCTAATGCAGGGCAGATCATGTTTGCAGCATTTGCATTGACTTTCTGAACACCCTTTTTTACATTGACAGCAAACAAACCCCCTTAGAGCCAGAGAAACTTCAGGCTTGATTGTCCAGACGGGGTTGTTGTTATTGTTTATGACGTTCCAGCCCCAAAGTGAGATGTCCGGTAGTTTAACTATTGCCTTTATCTGTCCCACTTGTGATCACCCTGGTAGTAGCTGCGTTGGACACGTTACTTCTTCAGATCATCAGCAGTGGGTGGGATGCTTTCCATATTTTTGTTATGCTTTGTGAAGAGATTCAAACGTGCATCATTTACAGAAAGACAGTCACTTGTTGCGCTGTAGCATGAAACTAGGTACCTTTGAAGTAGATTGAAGATGGCACCAGGTAAATTGTCCTGAGGGTGTGATAGGAACCAAAAAGCCTCCGTCACTTCAGGGAACTCCCTCAATTGGTTCCACATTGATTTTTTTCCCTCGGCCTGCAAAATATTGTATACGCAGAGAATGCGTGGAGTTCATGCAAAGCCATGGACTTCCTTTTGCCAAGGTTTTGAGCTATATCATGAACTGCAATGGTCTGAAATATCTTTCCGCAACAAAAGTTTACTCTCATTTCAGCATAAACCTCTTTTAAGAATGTGAATAAATGCCACATAACCAACACAATAACATCTGTGTCTACTGTGTGAAAGTAAACAGACTTGAAACCTGTTTTCACTGCATCAACAAAAATCCTGCTTCTTCGGTATTACAAATTTCCTCAACGAATGAAGAAGTGTGATTTCCATAATTCATTAGAGAGTACATTTGGGCAATAGTGGAAAACACCTGTATATCCATAATATGTGGATTGGCATAATCTCTCTGGCCAGGAAGGAAAAGAGTTCAGTTTTATTTTCAGAATTTTTGAGAAGTGTTGCCATTTCTTTGGCAGGATGTTGTTTGCCCAAACCTGACGTTGCTCTCAAGATCCACGGTAGTCTCTGGTATATGATTTTACAGTTTTTTCTTGGTAGACATCCCATACTATATCAATACGCTGAGCTTGGTACGTTCTGACGTCTGCCTGGAGATATTTTCCAACAGCTTCACTGTACTCGAAATGTTTTTCTCCCTTTGGTTTAGTGATATGAACGAGAGCTGGACCATCATAAGCAATATATGTTACCTGAGTTGTGCTGTTTGAACCAACCAACTTCTGGTAATGTGTTATCTAAAGGAACCTCTTGAACATCAGGAGTAGCACCTTCATACGGCATTTCAGCTGGATCATCAATGAAATTTTCATATTCAAAATCCATGAGCCAATACACGAATCAACATCTGGATATCTCAGTGGTAAGAGCATTGGCGTACTACGCCAAATATCCCAGATTAATTTCTTCTCAGAATGTTTCATCTAGTTGGTCTTTCTTCATAGAATCTCATCCATAGTGGTTTTCTTTCCATTTAATCTTCCTAGAACTTCACCGATCTGCCCACTTTATTCCCTCTATTTTCTTCCAGCACCCACTTTGAACACTTCTGACGGGATTTTGGAAAAATAAATTGACAAAACCATTAACTAAGCAATGTATTATATTGTATTGATTGTCTAAATTTTATGTATTGCCTTTTAGTAATGTTTGTATTGTATGTATGTTTGTATTGTATACATGTAGGTATGTATTGAATGCATGTATTTTATGTATTAATTTATGTGTTATATTGTATGTGTGGTTTATATTGTATGTGTTGTATCTATAGTAATACGTTTTGTATTTATTACATGCATTATATGTTTTTTTATGTATTGTATGTATTAATGTATTTATTGTAACCACTATAATGGTATGTGTTGCATTTTATTTATTGTATTATGTTAGCTACTTCTTGTGTATTTTCTATGCATGTTTTGTATGTTAATATTGTAAGTAAGTATTGGGTGCATGGTATGTATTATATGTATATAAGTTATGTATATATTTATTGTATGCATGTATACTATGCATTGTATGCATACATTATATTTACGGTTTGCATGCATATGATGTATTGTATGCATAAATTATATGTATTTTTTGCATGTATACTATTTATATATGCATAAATTATATTTACGGTTTGCATGTATATGATGTATTGTATGCATAAATTATATGTATTTTATTCATGGTATATATTTATACACTGTAATTAATTATTAAATGTAATGTAACTGTATTGTGTGTGTGTATTGAGTGCATGTTGAATGAATGCTACGCATATTTCGTATATATGTTACATATGGCATGTATGTACGTATGTATTGTATGTACTCTTTGATGGTTATTTATATAAATTGTATGTATTAGATAGATTGTATGTGTAGGTATAATGGTTTGTAATAGTATATATGTATGCTGGTACGTAGGTATTATTTATGTATATTTGATGGTTTGTATGCAAGATGGTATGTATATATGTATGTATGATGGTATGTATTGGTGTGTGTATGATGCTATGTACGAATGTATGTATCTAATATGATGTGCATATATGATGGCATGTATATATGTGTACGTTGGTTTGTATGTATGATGGTATGGATGTATATGGATGAATGTATGGATTGATTGATGTATGTGGGGTGGTATGTATATTTAATATATAGTATGTATGAAGGTATGTTTATATCTCTGTTGGTCTATATGTGTGTATTTGATGGTATGTATGCTTGCATGAAGTACGTATGTATGAGTTTATGTTCACATACATCAGTAAACGCACGTACAGTGGAACCTCACTAATTAAAACTTCTGTAATTTTGAATCGTCTTTAGTTAGAATTTTTCTCCCGGTCCCGTGAATTTTGTATTAAAACAATGTTAAAAATTTGTGGATAATTTGACTTTTGTTTTGGTTAATTCGAACTTTTCTTAAGTTGTAATGTACTGTGCAGTATTCTTTTCCTACTTATAGTTGCGGTGCCATGTTGTTCTATTCTTGGAAACAGTGGGGGTGACGTTGGAATGCGGTCAGTACCCTTCTTCACACCCATTCCCCTCCCCCGCTCACTCATACGTATTTGTTTACACTTACAGTTTTGCACTCCTTTAGTCAAGGTCAAACCTTTCGAGCAGTTACGCTCGCTGTTCTTAGTGATTCGGTTGTAGCGATATTCTTGTGACGTGCGAGTTTGTTTTGTTGTTTGGTTATTGTTTAGTTTTAGTTTTGTCTAATACATGCTGTACAGTAGTGTTTGTGTGTGTGTGTGTGTGTGTGTGTCGTGATGTCACTGACCAAGCCACAGTCCTATAAATCATTACCATTGGCCGAAAAAGTAGCGGTGATAAAGGAAGTGGAAAAGGGACTTAAAAAGAAATAAATAATTACAAAGGCCTTCGGAATTCTCCTAACACACTTTCACATTTTTGAAAAACAAACAAAAAATTTTGGGCAGTGAAAATTAGAGTGGACAAGATATGAAAAGATTAAGAGGACCGGAAAACTCATGTGTGTATAACTGTGTACTTAAGTGGCTCAAACAAACCCAAGACAAGAAAGCCCCAGTGAACGGCCCTATTCTTAGAGCAAAGTCTGAACATTTCACATTTGAATGAGGAAAAACAGACTTCAAAGCTAGTGCAGGGTGGCTAAATGGTTTCAAACAACTAAACGGAATTTCCTTCAAAGCCCTATGTGGTGAAAGTGGTGCTATTGATGTGCGTTTAGCTGATAATTGGAAGGAAGACTTGAAATAAATGATCCAGGACATAGAATCAAAAAAATTTTTAATTTCGATGAAACGGGACGCTTTTACAAGTGTGCTCCTGACAAAACTCGTGCATTTAAAGGTGAACGGTGCAGTGTTATTTGGAGCAAATATGGATGGTTCTGAAAAGCTGTGGTTGTTAATGATTGGAAAATTAAATAACCCACGTTGCTTCAAAAATGTAAAATCGAAGCCAGTGGAATACGAGTCAAATAGAAAAGCATGGCTTTTAAAAATCTACAAATAGTTTGGCAAACAAAATCGGACAATTCTTTTATTCATTGACAATTTGCACTGCTCATAACAGAATTCCCCTTTTGGAAAATTTAAAGGCAATTTTTTCCCCACCAAATATGACATTTGTTATTCAACCTATGGACCAAGGAATAGTAAAGAACCTGAAACATTTCCACAGACGATTGTTGGTTGAAAAAAATTCTTGAGGAATTCTGGAGATTTGTTTACTCAGAAAATTTCGCTTGACATGCTTCAAGCCTCAAGAACGTATAAGCAGCGTGGGACCAAGGAATAGTTGAAACCATTAAGAACGGCTTTATCAAGAAATAAAATTATGGATTAACTGTGACTAAAGCTGCGCCAGCTATTGACAACTGGGAGGAAGTTACTCCTGATCCTGCTATCTCCTATGTGGACTTAATCAGCGTGGATGAAGATGTGCAGTATGTGGTGAAGTTACTGATGCGAACATCGTCACTGAAGTTCTCAACAATAATATCCAGGGTGGGGATGGAGCATCTAGTTATGAAAAGGACAATTCTTCAGTAATTCAGGAAAGTCCTATCCCGAGTGCGGCAGAAGCCATGGACCATATCCCAGAACTCCGGCGTTTTTTCGAAAGTCGCAACAATGTAAATAATTCCATTTTCCAGTAAATCAATTAGAATCATACACTATGACTGAGAGACTTAAATAAGGAAAACAGATTAAAATTTCTTACTTTTTAAAGAAATTGTGAACATATTATGTCTAAATACGCTAAATAAAGTTTTTGAGCTTTGTTGAAAACTTAACTGTGTTTCTTTTCAATTCCTTTTAAGAAACTTATTTAATTAGAACTTTTGGATGGTTCGAATTATTTCCTGGTCCCTTCAAGTTCAAATTATCCGGTTTCCGCTGTATTTTTATTTAAATATATTATGTTTATATTTATTAATAATGTGTGTTAACATTAACGCATGTAAGGTGGGTGCTCATGTTATGGCCATGTCCCTGATATGGCCACCCCCCTAATGTGAGTTATCTAACCAAAAAATCCGCTAGATGATATCAGCATCCAGTGAGGGGGCCTCCTAGATTGTTGCGTAATCATTTCCCATCCAGCCAGGTTGAGCAATATGTCGTCAGTTGCCTGTTTTGTGTTTTTCGTGGGACCTCTTCTTGTTTTTATCTGGTAAGTCTCCTTTGTTTTATGCATGTTTTTCAAATACTTTTTCATGAAAACCATCGTACTCTATTCAGTTTTGAATGCTATTTCGACTGGTGTTGTCGTTGATGGCGTATCTTTTACGAGTTGTTCATAATCAAACGATTTTGGTGAAAGCTGACTTGCTCTTGATATGGCCACCCAGGTAGCCTAATCAAGTTCACCATGGTCATATCAAGTTCAGTTCACATTTATATTTTCCCCTGACAAAATTACTCAATAAAAGCCTCTTCTTTTATGTTTCAGATATAAAATAATGTATGGCAACTTGAAGAAGAGGGGATTATGAACTGGATTGTATGGACTAAAGTGTAAATGGCAATTGTATAAACCATTTCATTTTTAATGGAAAATCCTGTTTTGAATCCAATTTTGAATAACAAAAAGGATTATTTAGTATCATGTTTATTCATTTTACACCAAAATTATTTAATTTGAGCAGAACTATACTATGAAAAAAATCACGATATGTAGAACATGGAACAAGGGTGGCCATATCATATGCACATGCTCCTGAGATGACCACTAAGTAAACTTTTGTAATTTCGTTTGTTATTTTTGGAACAGTAAAACTATTTTTATGGGGAATACAATTTTTTTTATGAAAGTCCATTCAGCTGAGAACAATTTAAAAAATATGATTTTGTTTTTTCAAAATGGCGGCTAGAAAAATTCTCACACCTTAGATGGCGGCCATATCAGGGATACCCACCCACCCACCTTATATATGTACATTTTAGTGCATTATTGAACTAATTTTTATGTTATGTTTTTAATGTTTGTGTTTATTTATGTTGAACTAATTTATATATATTTGTATTTTTATTTGAATACATTATTGTATAAGTTTTTATTTGTATATATATGCATGTATTTATTAATGTATATTTTATATATGTACAACTCAGAATGTACTAAACAATTTTACTGTTTGTTCTTTACGTATCAATATAAACTATTGCGCTATGAACCTGGACGACACGGATAGTTTACTGGTTAGAGCATTGGTATAGTAAGCCAAAGGTCACGGGTTCGATTCTCATGTCTGGGTGTCATTTTTCAATTTACAGAATATAATATCTAGATGTGAGTACAACCGTGATTTAAAAAATATAATAAATAACATGGCTATTGAATCCATCATGATACACGCATTCGTACAACTGTCACTGTGCTATTGACCGTATAAATCCCTCCAGACGTGAAGGTGGCTGCGTTATCTGATAACTCGTGATCTTAATTGATCACCCATATGTTTGTTTGATTTAGCACCGATTCTTACTACCCATTTGGGTTATATGCTTAAGGATAAGGAAGGTTTAGTTTAGAGTAAGTGTACTCGCATTTGCGTGGAGAGATAGTGGGATACCATTTAAGGAAAACCAACCTCAGTACAGCCGTCCGGAATCAAATCCCAATCTCCCCGTCATTATTAGTAGATAAATAAACTATTTTGAGAGTAGCGCACTCATATGTAGCTGACGATTTCTACACGTCCATCACAGACTCTGCTTTAAAATATGAATGAAGAATGACCCTTGGCCCAGGACGGGTACCCGTCATTTGGCCTAAAAGGCATTTGGCCTAAAGTGTAGGCTAAACGCCTTTAGGCCAAATGCCTTTAGGCCAAATGCCTTTTAGGCCAAATGCCTTTTAGGCCAAATGCCTTTTAGGCCAAATGCCTTTAGGCCAAATGACTTTAGGCCAAACGCCTTTTAGGCCAAATGCCTTTTAGGCCAAACGACTTTTTGTAAAGTTAATTTTTAGACCATTTATTAAAATATGTTTTGCTGTCTTCGGAAACATTCGTTAAGATTTGTAGTGATGCTAATAGATGGCGAGGTGTGTGGTGTTTAGTTAAATAGTATATACTACCGTTTCAAAATATATAAGTCTTTTCTCAATTTACTACTTCCCAAGGTATAGCAGCACGTCCATTAACCTGTGGTACCACTTTTGTATGTTGAACTTTTAACATTGCCAAGGTTTTGTTCTAATTTTTGACAAGCCATCTTGTTAATGTGGGGAGTGCCAGGCCACTACCGTGGTTCGGATTCCACGTTAAACTGTAGGTCCTTCATTTCATCTCACAATCACCCTACCATTACACATTAGCGTAAGTGCATAACCCGAACGGGTAGTAAGACGTGGTGCTAATAATAATAATTTTTGTACCGTTTTGTACCAGAAATAAAAAGTTTTGTACCCGTTCCGTTTTTTATTAATTAGCACATACATGTGGTCACACCATTTTAATATATTTTTTTTTATTTTGAATTTTGAATATATTTTTTTTAAGTGCCAAAGTATATTTTATCAGTCTTTCTAAGTATATTTGTTTATTAATTTTGCTAAATGAATTAATCAATCATTCATTTTTTAATAATCATATTAACTTACTCGAGTTTGCCCACGGCTTCGCTCACATTTAAGTTGGGTAAATTATCTTATTTTTAGCAAATCATCTAAACCAGGTTTTCTCAAACTCTATACTCTTGAGCCTTATATGAACATAAAATTAATTGTTAAGACTCTTATTCTTAGAATAAAATAACTTTTTTACGTTAAAATACAAAAATGAGTTATTTATTATTTAATTGATTTAATTATTTTCTGATAAGAGCTTTGTAGAAGTTTATAAAAATAGTAAGGTTTTGTAAGATATTAATTAATTTTATTGCTTCATAGGCCAAACAGAATATTAATTTTTTAGTCAATCATAATTTAGTCAAGTTGAAAGAAGTGAGAAATTGGTTCACACCTCATCTGAAATCCCTTCGCGCCTCGCAGTTTGAGAAACCCTGATCTAAACTACCAAAAATACAATTTCAGACACGTATGAGGCGAAAACTTTGTATGTTGATGAAGCCACAAATTAACTACTACCTATAAGAAGTAAAATCTATTTTATAAATATATATATATATAATCTATTTTATATATATATGCAGTCTTTGCATCAATATTTGCTCGCTTACGCAGAGACATTGTTGAAATGAACACCAAAAGAAATAGTTTAAATTTACTAACTAAACATGAATTAATTTGAAAGAATCACTCTAGTACTAAGCACCTCAGCTTATCAAATAAATTGTTCTGTTAGTAATTGTTTCTATTGGTTTTTGAAAATTTTCCCTTCTCCTCCCCAATCATAATTTCTCTAACTCCCATTTAAACACATAGTTTTAAGAATACTTTCTTTATCTATAGTTGTTCTTCTACCTGCCAGCCAAATTTCGATTTTAAACTATAGATAAAATGTTTTTTATAACTCCCCCCGCCCCTCCCTTGATTTCATGGAGTTACATTTTAAAATGCTCAGACTTATTAGTTATTTGGAGTGGTGCATTTACGGGCATGCCAAAATTCAATTTTTAACGACACTGCACTGAGATGTAGTAGTTTCTATTAATTTTGTAGATTTTGGATTCCTTATTCCCAACCCACTTTGAGAAATTTAGAGTCTAACGTTATTTTGGCTATCTGGGATTTGATTTATCTTTATTTATCTGTCAAAATTTTATTTTTTTCCTAATCTCAAAAAGTTTTTTTCTCTATTATACTCCATCACCACTATTTCTCAGAATGCAATATTAAATAATAATAATAATAATTATTATTATTATTATTATTATTATTATTATTATTATTATTATTATTATTATTATGTAAATGTCTATTTGTATTGTTTCCCGTACCTAATTAATAAATTTAAATTCTTTACAATACAGAGAAGTAATTAAATATATTAGTTTTTGAAAATGTTGACCTCCAAGCTCCCCTTCCTCCTGCAATTACTCAACTCACTGAGAAATTTCAAATTTTAAGGTTTATTTGGTCATCTTGATGGGTCCTTCCTTATACTAAGGCTACTAGAATTGTAGGGTTGGCTCGTTCACTTTACCGGCCAGCATTCAGCTCTACCCTAACACGCAGCGCTGCTGTAACGTCTGCTCGTCACCTAGCCAAGCTTGCTTCTGTTCAGATCATGTGACTGTGTAGTGCAGCACTTTTTTAAAATTATTATTCAGCACCACGTCTTACTACCCGTTCGGGTTATACGCCTAAGTACTAATTACGCTAATGGATTAGGAATTGGGAAGGTTGAATTAGTGGAAGTGAACCCGCATTTGCGTGGAGGGAGAGTGGAAAACCATTGAGGAAAAACCACCCCCAGTTCACCCGACCGAGATTCAAACCTCGATCTCCCCATCCTCAGCAGTTGAGCTCAACACGACTAGCGCGTTAGCTATCTACGCCACCGAGGCGGGTGCGCTCGTTACTAACTTTTTATTTATGTCAAGTATGCTTCCAAAGTCAATGTGAATAGTAAATGTTTGTATGTTTATTGTAAGCTTTCTTATTATTTATGCGTGAAGGGTTACGAAAAGTGTCATACCGATACTAAGAAAATGCCGGGTAAGCGTTGTATCGTTGCCGTATGCAATAAAAGTAATCTAAGAGATATGGTGTTATACACCATGACTTCCCTAAAGATTCTGATGTCAGATGAAGATGTATTCCCTTCTGAACGAGATGGAAAATCATGATTTATATTTTATTTGCTCAGAACATTTTTTCACCTAATGAATATGAACAAGACCTTCAGCCCTAACTGCTGTAATTTCCTTAAAAAAGCAAATTAAAATCGCCCTTATTTGTAATGTCTCCGAAAATGTTATCCAAGGGGAAAATATATCACCCGTGAATCTAGGCATTGTATTAGATTTACGAAACAAATAGTAAGTGATTTCATGGCGGGTAAACATGTCACCGCCAATAGTTTTACTTTATGGAAAAGTCCCCTTCTATAGTGAATTTAATTATTTGTTTAAATAGTTTACTTAAGTGCAAGATTTCACATATGCATTTTATAACCTTATTATCCAAATCAATCTTGCTTCATTAATGTGGACAGTAGTCTGGAAGAGAAATTCCCCATGCAAGGTGGATATAGTTTTATGATATCCGTGCCATCTTAAAACATACTTTAGAAACATTTCTAAATTTAATAAATCACGTGGCTGTTTGACACACATAAATATGTTTTGTACAAGAACATAGTTTATTGTAGTACATGAACAAATGTATATAGTACGCAAGTTAATGAAAGAATTAAGGTATTTGGTGACGTAAGTGTTACCTTAAATTATGTGTTAACTTTTCAATATAAATTTAATAACCCTCTTGTAAGTAGGCCTATTCATAAACCAATTTGTAGTATAGTGAAAGTCTTGAATTTATATTAATGTTCAAATGAGTGTGTCAAACTATATATTTAAAGGGTAATATTAGATTCAGCTACATTTATTTTATATAAGTTGGTAATAATATATGCCCCCTCAAAGTTGGAGATATGTGTGTCCTCCACCTATATCCCCCACCCACCCCCCTCAGTTGGAAATAAAGTTGTCCTCTAAGATTGAAGTTCAAATCCCAGCCGGGTGTAACAAGGGTATTTTTCCCTAAAATGGTACCCCACTCTCAATATACGCAAATGTAGGTACATTCAATCTAAAATGTAACATTCCTCATTCCTGGTTCATTAGGGTAAATTGATGTATGTGTACAACTCAAACGGGTAGTAAGTCACAATGGAAAAAAAAACGTATTGTGATGACTATCAAGAAAATCGGCGAAGCTTTATTAGTGTTGGGCGAGGTAGTTTGTAAAAAACACTATTTTTAAGGAGTTTTTAGGTGATTGACTCCAAGCCAGTGGAAAATATTTGAAAATGGAATGCCACTAAAAGCTATTTGGTGTCTCCCTTAAGCATTTAGAAATAATAATAGATTGTTTTAGAATCTTTTTGAAGTTTGATGCAAACCATCTTTCAGCTTCAAATTCAAGTATATCAGAGGGAAGTTTAACAAACTGGAGGAAGGCACATTTCGATGGGGGGAGAAAAATTGGGTAATACCCCACCCTATCAACCCTTCCCTCTTTCCCAGTTCACGCTCAATGAGTGACACTCGATATAAAACTAGTGACAGACACACCGTAGAATGTAGATTATTTCCTCAGAGTCTGACAAACTAACTTAAATCTAGAACAAATACAACATCCAGCCCCCTGGCAGTTAATTCATCATTGTGAAAGGGGAAAAGCACAGTCAACCAATGATACGTTTTTCGGACATTCCGGGAATCGAACCCGGGACATTTAGCTCAGTATACAAACACGCTACCAACTGAGATAAAGTGTCGGACTGTGTATTGAAATAAACATTTAGTACGGTTTATGTGTTGTTAGCAAAATAATTCTATATTACGTGATAAAATAATTACACCTCTGTACACAAATAAAAAACTGGTACGTTGGTATTAACGCTGTAAGCTACCTGGTCTCATAAGTCATCGCACTCAAAATATAACTTGTTTTTGAGTGACGCGGAGGTCGGGGTGTAGTGTAGTTCTTCTTTTATATTCATTCATGTATTAAATTATAAAAGACTTGTGAGATTTAAATATATTTATTGAATGATCATAATACTAGTGTAAATATTTTTATGAGAGTTCGGCCATTCATTTTTTCTGGTACAAAGGCTCCTTCGGTCTAAAATGTGAGAACCCCTGGTCTAAGTCAATATATGTTAATGCCTTGAATAACACGCTCTGGTAGCTTTGTCAGTTCGAAGTACTTTAGTATTAATTTTAACCGAAATTGGGTGAGGTGCGAGTGAAGTCTCTATAAGCGAGGTCCTCGGTGTAATAACCCATATCTTGTGTTAAGAGACTTAAAAACTAAAACGAACTTAATTACCAGAATGGTGGCTACTAGTTATATACATTTTCTTGTATACAATGTATGGAAGCTACTATGGTTGTGCTTTTTCAAATGAGAATATAAGTGGCACTTTTAATATGTGTGTGTTTTGAATATAAAGTCTTAAACCAAGTCTTAAAAAGGAGCCTATGTATACGACTCATCTTCTGTGTCTAATGTTTTAGTTATAAAGTAAATAATTTAGGTTTGTATTGAAATTATTAGGGGTTATGGGGGAAGGTGCCCTTTTACTCCACCCATTGAGTGCGCCACTGGTTCTAAGTAAACGCTTAGTGAGAGGTCATTTTATCATAAATATAATTAATTTATAAAATATGATAGTTATTAAAATGGTTTTTATGAACTTATAATGCCCCTTTTTCTCGTCAAGTGAAAAAATCAAAAGTATATCCATTAGCTTTTATTAAATTAAAGGGTACTAAACTTTTAGTTCAAAACCCTTTTAAAAAGGTTTAGATTATATATATAATGTTAATAATGAATACTTTTTGAGCCAGTGTGTTAAAGAGTCTCTCATTTTATATTATTAAGTCAATATAGTAAGTATAGTATTTATCTTAAAAATGTTAAATAAAGTTTAAATGTAATTATAATTATACAAAAATGTACATTTGTTATATTTGAATATGATGTATTTTCACTGTCTAAAATATGTTTTTCAAGTAAATAGAGTAAGCTCTAGTAGTGTTGTTTTTTCATTGTATCTTCACGCCAGTCAATGCTTTCCACATTTAATAGCAATTAGAAGGTAGGTATGAGGAAAATAAAATTATGAGAAGTACCCTCGTTTGCGTTGAAAAACGGGAAACCATTTAGGAAAAATTACCTTAAGTACACCGTGTAATTGAGCAGGCGCGGTATGCACATTTTTGTCCTCGATTCATTATTTTATAGTAAAAATCTTTCTTTCAAAAATGAAGATGAAATACATATTTAAAAAAATTAGATATCACTAAACTTTACACAAAAATATACAAATCAATACATTATTTAATCTATATAAAGCAAAGGATGAAGCAAGAGAGAGGTACCCGCCAACAACTCGTGAAACTCAAAACAAATTATGTTAGTGGGTTTGAAAAAGAACCAAAGGAAAGTTGCCAGGGAACAATGAATTTTTTTTTATGGTTTATTTCAAGGTCGTTTGCTATTATTAGGAATGGAGGGAGGAAAGGACTGCTGCCTAAACCCACCCTTCAAAGTCTCTTGTAGAGTGCGACGGAGAAGAGAGAAAGAGAAGATTTAGCCTGTTTGCCACGTAACTCAAGTTGGCCCGCCACATTCCTGAAAAAAACCTTTTTTGTCTAATCGTTTGTGCTCTATTTGTGCTCATATGTGCCCGAACATGAACATTTTTGCTGTGAAACTGGCCAATTTAGAAAATATTTAATGTGGTGGGCCAACTTGAGCTCAAGCTAGCCCACCACATATTGAAAAACACAACATAACAAAATTTATTTAAGTCAATCCATTGCGCTTCATTTGTGCTCATATGTGCCCGAAAATGAACATTTGTGCTTTAAAATTAGAAAATCTGAAGACCAATTAATGTGGCGGGCTAACTTGAGTCTTCCTTATACCATAACCTGTAGAAAAATTGAATTCAAGCTGGCCCACCACATTTTTAAATATCAATGTAACAAAATTCTGTTTTCACCATTCGTTTGTTTTTCGTTAATGCTCATATGTGCCCAAAAATGAGTATTTGTGCTCATATGTGCCCAAAAATGAGTATTTGTGCTCTATAGTTAGAAAATCTAGAAAACAGTTAATGTGGTGGGCTAGCTTGAGCTCTAGTTGGATCGCCTTCATTAAATGTTATCTAAAAGGCCTAGATTCACAGCCCTAACGTTAATTTTCGGGCACATATGAGCACAAACTAAGAACAAACGAATCGTGAATACAGAATTTTGTTACATTGATATTTAAAAATGTGGCTGGCCAGCTTGAACTATATTTTTCTACAGTTTATGATATAGGGAAGGTTCAAGTTAGCCGCCACATTAAATGCTCTCTAGATTTTCTAATTTTAATGCACAAATGTTCATTTTCGGGCACATATGAGCACAAATGGAACACAATGGATTGACTTAAATAAATTTTGTTATGTTGTGTTTTTCAATATGTGGCGGGCTAGCTTGAGCTCAAGTTGGCCCACCACATTAAATATTTTCTAAAATGGCCAGTTTAACAGCACAAATGTTCATGTTCGGGCACATATGAGCATAAATAGAGCACAAACGATTAGACAAAAAAAGATTTTTTTTTCGGCATAGTGGTGGGCCAACTTGAGTCACGTCTGTTTGCATCTAGGCTATAAGAGTGTCACTTTTTGGAATGGGAGAA
Organism: Timema cristinae; assembly: GCA_039000515.1. Taxonomy (NCBI): domain Eukaryota; kingdom Metazoa; phylum Arthropoda; class Insecta; order Phasmatodea; family Timematidae; genus Timema; species Timema cristinae. The sequence continues at coordinate 5,961 of JBCFYV010004315.1, read as the reverse complement.
CACAAGCGATCCTAGCGGTGAGATATTTTTACCAACCAAAGCTCGTCAGATTTATCCCTCTGTACCTCTGCTGCAGCCATTGGCATTTCGGAGGTCCACTTGCTTATATCGTACGTTTTTCTTACCCTAGGAAGTTAGCATCCTGTAAAGACTACTACATTTTGTATTTTTACGTTTTATGAAGACTTAAAAAAAGACCAACGACAATTCCATAAAATCTTTTGTATTTTTTTCACAAGTTGAAATAATTCCTGAGAATGCTTTGCAAATTACTAGGAGGGAAATTAGTATATAGTTTTTAAACAAAGGACCTATTGTGTTAACATAGCCCATGTTGTTAATAATATCACCGTAATAAAAATAGTTACACTGTTTGAAAAAAATAACTGTACTAATTTTATATAATAATAGTTATAATAATTCTAACAATAATAATAGAGTTAAGGATCTAGTCAAAACCATAATTTAAATTTATATATATATATATATGACCATTGTAATATTTACTGGCAAAACTTATTTAATGCGTCACTATTATTTATATATTAATTATTAATACAATAGATTAAAATAAATATGTTCATATATATCTCAGTAGCGCTAAACGAAAATCGGGCGTCACTTCAGACAAATTTAAAGTGGGTGGGTTGAATATTTGTTTCCACTTTCGTTTTGCCTTTCGGAATAAGTTGTCAAAAGTCCCCATAATTTGAATGTACGCATATAATTTTACCGAGCTTAAACGATGCTGAGAATAGGATTTTCTTATTGTTTTTCGTTAACTTTATGACCGTGAGATATATTAACAAGGAAATAATATCGGAAATCTATATATAAAAAAGGTGATATAGTGTTTTGTGAACTACTGATCTAGTTGTATGTAGGATATTGTCAATGTTTTTAGAAATATTGTAACTACCTTGCATCAGTTGTGCTATCTATATTCAGATGAAACAACTAACAGTACCTTTTACTTTCCGAAGATAACCGAAGGTTTTAAATTTACATTTTAGGCCAAATGACTTTAGGCCAACTGCCTTTTAGGCCAAATGCCTTTTAGGCCAACTGCCTTTAGGCCAAATGCCTTTAGGCCAAACGCCTTTTAGGCCAAATGCCTTTTAGGCCAAATGCCTTTAGGCCAAACGCCTTTAGGCCAAACGCCTTTTAGGCCAAATGCCTTTTAGGCCAAATGACTTTTGGTTTCATTTTTAGGCCAAATGCCTTTAGGCCAAATGCCTTTTAGGCCAACTGCCGCGTCCCCCCCAGGACGTCTACTTGACAGCTCAGTGGTTATAGCAGTGGCGTAAAAAGCCAAAAAGTCCCGGGTTCAATTCTTGTGTCCAGGTGTCATTTTTAATTAACAAGATATTAGAAAACATTTTTGATTGTTTGTTTTATAATATATGGATACATAAAGCTACAATAGTTGGAACATAAAGTCATAATGATGTCGACTTGTTGAACAGTTGGTAATTCAAAGCTCCAATTTTGTCAATTTGTGGTAGAGTCATACAACTTGTTTTCTGTGTGGGTGAACTATCAAAATTGTTCCTGTTATTTCCTTCATTGTGTGCATGCTACGCCATAGCAATTCAATTACTCAAAGGCCAAAGAAATCTCAGCCCCAACGCTTGGATGATTTACTGAAAGGACCTAACGCCAATATTATAATTGTTTCGCTTCATGGCTGTTCTCAAACAATCACAACACAAATATTTTCTCCCATCATACACCCTTCTAACGCCGGGGACAGACTGACGTTTTGGTCGCTGCGACACAAACTCCACGACCAGGTCACTCTAGAGTCTAGTGTATTGCATTGTTTCATATGATAGGCATCTCTACGCCCGTTTTCAAATCTGTCTGACCCCTCTCATATGAAACAATTCAATACACTAGAACGACCTGGTCACGGCGTTTGTGTTGTAGCGACCAAAACGTCAGTCACCAACCAGCCTTACATGAGTGTAACCTAACCTAACCTTGCAAATTTTTAAATTTTATATTTCACTCTTAAAGTAGGCTAGTCATTACGATTATTTCTGTCTTCCGCAGTTAGAGGCAATCTTTCTTGAAGTATCCACTTCCTTTTACTTACTCTGCGACGTAAATCCGCTCTCAGTGGCAGTCATGGTCGAACAGAGCGCGCTTTGTGGACAGTGTTGTCAGATCATACTACCAACATCCTGCAAAATTGATCACAAAATTATTTTCTTGTTGTGAATTTTAATTAATATGTGCACAAAATGTCTTGACATGCCAAATTATCTGATGCAAGACAAAATTAATATTACTGTAAATTAGTATTCTTTACAATTCAATCTATAAAAAGAGAGAATAGACCTTTTTTATGTTTCAGATATCACTTTAAATATCTCACTTGAAAAGAACAGTATAGCCACTAACACAAAATTAAATTTCAATTCACCTAACTCGCACCTAGATTACTTTAAAATCAAGACAGCAATAAAATCGATCGGCGTATTTTTCCGCTTGAAAAAACTACAAAAGAACACAAAAAAAGCTAGAAACTCCGCTAGCTGTTATTTGACTATTTTACTCGCCAGCGAGGAATACAGTCCTTTATCAGCATAAAAAAACTACCCAAGGAGTTTACCATTGGTAACGGGTCCCAAGCCGCTGAAAAAACAAGAAAAATGGTCAATAATGTAGTCTAAAATTTTATAGGATTATCACTTGAAATTCACAAATACTTAAAAATAAATAACATTAACGTCATTAATCGATTTGTAAAGGTTGTAAGCCATAGACATGATTTTTCAAAGCATACATAAAATAATATCTATTATATATAATATTATATATAAATACTTATTTTGTAATAAAAATAGCAGAATAACAATCAGAGCATTGTTCAGTTTACAAAATATAAATTATTGGATTTGATTTACCAAAAATTAAAAAGAAAAAATATATGCACCTTGTCTTACTATCCATCCGGCTTATTTGCATATTCATAATAATAGAATAGGAATGAGAAACATTAATTTAGAATAAATATACCATTAAAATAGGGGGAAAACCATTTAGCTAGCGATGTCGATGACCGAAAGCCTTCTTGGGCTGCCATTGGTTCTTATATTATATGTCTCAACACAAGTTGAAATCTGTCCGCTAGACCAAGAATTTATCAGATTAGTGATAGACCAACGCACAGAACGAGGTAATAAATTATTATTATTAGCACCGCGTCTTACTACCCATTCGGGTTATACGCACTTACGCTAATGTGTAATGGTAGGGTGATTGTGAGATGAAATGAAGGACCTACAGTTTAAAGTGGAATCCGAACCACGGTGGAGGCCTAGCATTCCCCACATTCACAAGATGTCTTGTCAGAGGTGAAGGAAGGGTTTGGTAATCAGATAAATCTTTGCTGGGACCGAGGATTGAACCCCGGCCGCCAGCATAGAAGTCTGACACCTTACCCTAGACCACCAGGTCACCGAGGTGATAAATAATCTGGCCTGATCCAACTGCGACTGTACTCGTCATGCCCACCTGTGGGAGTCGGAGATGGTCGGTTGTTGGTCCGAGATTTGCCGAATAAAGAGTAGAGGGGAAGAGCGGTATGTGGAGCGGCGCCAGCCAGTCTCGAGCCCACCTGCGCTCAGTCAGTGCTGGTCGTTGTCTCGAGACTGGACCCCCACTCACCTCTCCTCACACAGGTGGCCGGGGTGAATACCAATCAGTCATGCCCCTGTACACATGGGCGAGATTTCACTACTGAATTTTGTACAAGTCAAATTATTACTGTAAGTACGACCAAGGTAGGCATGGCTCCACAAGATATTTACGAACATGAAGCTGAAAGCTGGCCTCGCATAAAAACAAAATAAAAAAATACAACAAGAAATGTTCAAAGTTTCGTCAAAATTAGTAGATTTATTTGAAATCAGAGAAAAGGAGGTATGGGCGGGGACAAAATGGCTGTTTCTCAAGTTGTAATTTGACCAACAGCCTATCAGCCATTGATTAACACAATATCAATTAAAAATATGATTAGAAATCTTGGAAGGCGTTACTTGCGCAGCACTGATAACTGACATTAAACACCAATGATAAATAATTGTGTATTATCTTTAAAACTTTTAAACAAAATTTGCATTTCTGTTTTATGCATTTATCTTGAATTAAATAAATTTTATTTAATGAGTTTCTAGCGAATGTTTTACACCTTCTGCTTACTGTGTTCTTAAAATAGTGTAAGTTGCTGGTATTCCGGACTAGCAGTTAAGGCGCGTGGGCACACACACATACATAAAAATAAATGTTCGGTTTTGTGTAGAAACAGGATTAACGGAACTCCAATTAACATTCAAAACAAACTCCAAATTGAACAACGTCCTGCCTACAATTTTCGAAACTCACGGTGAGCCGTCAGTGGGTCGCAGCCCACAGATTGGGAACCGCTGCATTTGGGTGTATCAAAAATTAGAAGTCTGGGGATAGTTTCAAGAGTTTTTATGATTTAACATACGTTTAAAAAGGTAAACTGCCTGTTATAGATCTACTAACTTTTAATATGTAACTAACTATATTGTTTTAATGGTATAAGAGTACATGGATCTTCAGAGTCAGACTTAGAACACCTCAAGGGGGGCGGGGTAGGTTATACTAAATGCAGGAAAACACCTACCTACACGAGAATGAATGGGCCAGTTGCATGTGGAAAACTGGCCCATTCCATTCTTGCTTGGGTAGGTGTCGTCTTGTATTTAGTATCAAAATCCACTTGGTTTTCTAAATTTATGTATATATATATATATATGTGTATATATATATATATATGTATATATAACTTACTTTTTTAAACAGCAATATACTACAAACAAACCAATAATTCCTTTAAAATTATACTACTGCCTAAAAATAAAAATAATAAATGCACATTTACTTGTTCCTTATTAGCATCTATTACAATAAAATGTCCTAAAATACGCAACAGGCTTGTATGACATATATTTCAATGTGCTATCATCGTCCGCCATTAAATCAATTCTGTTAAAGGAGATCAGTTATTTTGATTGTTAACTTATAAATAATTACTTGGTAACATTAATATTAAAATTGTAAAGTATTGTATTGTAAACTTAAATTGTAATGGTAAAACATTGATAAATTAAATTAAAAAAAAAAAATAGTGCGCCACTTAAGGTGTACCAGATCTGACTATGAAACTGGTCCATAAGGTGTAAATCAAAGTTAAAACGGTTTTGTCTGTGGGTGGGTGAACATTTTTAAATTAGTTTAGATTATTTGAAAAATGACTTGGAGACACGTGGATAGAACGGCTAAGCTCACCAATACTCTAATAATAGATCAGTGGTAGAGCTATAGCAGCACACTTACCTAGAGGTCTTTAGCTCGAGTCCCATGTCCACGATTCATTTTTCAAATAATTTAATTTATTTGACATATTGTTTGGATTATTTTGAGTACAAAATCTTATTTCTAAATTGTATCCGTATTAACAGGTCAAAGTTAAATAGCCCTAAAGTATAAATACTCCTTTTTTCAAATATTGTTGATTTGTACTGACTCATTGCCAATGAGTTCATCTTGTCTGCTCAGTTTTGATCAGATCTAAAGATGTAGATTGTGGAGGCTACTGCATCAACTTGTCTGGTCTGGTTTGCCGATGATGGAGAGGTCGGAATTCGAATTCAACCCAGATGTACTGAGGTCTTTTATTCATATGTGGCTTTTAACTATGTTCTCTACTTATTGTACCGTCTTCATCTTTGCCCTATTCGTGTAGATAAGCGGATAATAAGACGCGGTGAGTAAAAAAAAAAAAAATTTGATCTGGATGTTGAGGGCTGTAACGTGAGCCGAGTGCAATGGGGGTGGTTCTCTATATTGTAATTTTTATTTCAGTTCTCCATACTTTCTAGGCAGAGGTTTTTGTTTTGCATTCACTACTTTTTTTACTTACGC
>JBCFYV010004314.1:0-20138 GCA_039000515.1 Timema cristinae | reverse complement strand
TAAAAAAATGTAATTTTTTACGTTAATAGCCCTACCATTGGTGATGTGGCTTTAAGGCGCTACTCTCGAAATTAGTTAGATGCCGATGAAGAGACTGGGTTTCAATATCAGTCGAGGTGTACTGAAGGGGTTTTTCCAAAATGGTTTTCCACGCGAATGCGGTACACTTTCTATAAATATAACTTCCATCCCTAGACCATTCACGTATTTAGATTAAGGTATAACCCAACGTAAGGGTTAAGTTGTGCTAAAAACAAATAAGTTTATAATTTTCTCAAACCTGTGGCTACGTGAGAATATAACACACCTGGAGAATGGGTCCTTGTTTAATAGCGTGGCCCAGATCGCTATTTGAAATGGGAAATCCTGCATAGACTTTGTTATTCTTGTTCCAAATAGCTGGGCAGTCCCAATTCCGATCAATATTTGGCTCAAATGCTAAGTTGGTAACAATGATAGCGCTCAAGTTATGGTGATAGCAGTTTGAAGTGAAACCCAACAAATTATGGGTGCAGTGGAATTCCTCGCACCCTAATCACCGGTAAAAATGTGTGGGGAGGTGAAATGTAGTTCTCTCCCTAGAAAAGGTGTGACGAGGTAGAATGTAGCCTCCCTAGTAAAGGTGTGACGAGTAGAATGTAGCCCCTCACCCTAGTAAAGGTGTGACAAGGTAGAATGTAGCCCTCACCCTAGAAAAGGGTTTGTGACGAGGTAGAATGTAGTCCCTACCCTAGTAAAGGGTGTGACGAGGTAGAATGTAGACTCTCACCCTAGTAAGGTGTGACGAGGTTAGAATGTAGATCCTCACCCTAGTAAAGGTGTGACAAAGGTAGAATGTAGACTCTCACCTAGTAGAGGTGTGACAGGTAGAATGTAGTCCTCACCCTAGTAGAGGTGTGACGAGGTGGAATGTAGCCCCTCACCCTAGTAGAGGTGTACGAGGTGGAATGTAGCCCCTCCCCCTCCAGTATCGACTCAGTCAGGCCCGATAGAACCCTTGCAGGAACACGCCCTTGGCCTTTATTGATCTCAAAGTTGAGTTTTTTTACTTTAACAGAATTGTTCCGTTTGCTTTTTATTCCATCGTCCGTGTCTGTGGTTTCTTCCAGCCCCTTCGATTCTTCCTTTCTTGAAAGAAGTGAAAAAGCCAAGGGGGTGCATATTTGACTAGAGCGCAGGGGAACTCTCGATTTCAGAGAAACGCTCACCAAACAATCATGTGAAGATTTAATACATTCCCTTTACAAAGAACAGGCCCACACATATTTAATGTTATGTCAAGACAACGTTCCTCTTTGTTTACTGTTAGATTGGTTCCCCCTGTTACCCTTAATGACAGTCAGATAGTTTATTTTTAGTCAATTTCCTGTCAGGACTTGTTCCTCCTGTTATCCTTAATGAACACTGTCAGGCTGGTTTGTTTGTCCAATCCTGTAATATTTCTACTGTTATCCTTAATAAAACATTCAGACTAGTTATGTTAGTCCAATTCCTGTCAGGACTTGTTCCCCCTGTTATCTAATGAACACTGTCAGCTGGTTTGTTAGTTCAATTCCCTGTAAGGATTTGGGTTCCTATGTTTATCCTTAATGAACAGTCAGACTAGTTGTTAGTCCAATTCCTGTCAGGACTTTTTCCTCTGTTTCCTTAATGAACATGTCCTGTTTGTTGTTAATTCCTATGAGGATCAATTTTCTGTTTCCTTAAAAAACACTGTCGAGGGTTATGTTGTTTATCTCCTAGAGGATTTTTTTTCCCCTGTTACCTTAATGAACACGTCAGGTGTTTTTAGCCCAAATTCCTTAAAGATTTTTCCCCCTTGTTACCCTTTTATAAACTTTGTCCCCTAGTTTTTTTGATCCATTCTGGTTTGTCAAAAAAGAGGGTAGTGTTCGATCCTAAGCTATGTCAGATGGATCCTGAGAGAAAGCAGAGGCTGTTCTAGATGGTGATAACTGCTGATTTTGGGGGCCAACAATAGAACATCCTCCCTTGCTCCCACCCCCATAATCGGCAACCTGCAATGGTCCACTGTTCCCTCTCGAGCGTCTATTTCCGAGATGTTATTTCCCGGAGAAGAAACTCCGGAGGGGTCTCTCGTTTGTCCGTACCTTGTTTTCCCCTTTCCCCTTCCCCCGCACTGATTCCGGCATGTTGTCTGCAGATCGGCGGGCGAAAAAGGAGTTGTCGGATAGACTTTGTTCGGTGATTGAATCTAGGGCCTTATTTCCTATTAGTAGGGGTTTTAAGGTGAACACAACCTTCTCTCACCGGCCTAAATTTCCCTCAGCTTGTCTAGACAAGGGTTTTAAGGGGGACACAACCTTCTCTTAACCGGCCTCAATTCCTCAGCTGTCTAGACAGGGTTTTAAGGTGGACAACAAAACCTTTCTCTTAACCGGCCTCAATTCCTCAGCTGTCTAGACGGGGTTTTAAGGTGCGAATTTTGGGCAGTAGTTTTGTATATTCTATGGAAAACAGGCTTGTTAAATAAATTAATCAAATACTCCTCCATTACAAAAAAAAGAGATTAATTTTCTTCACGTGGTGACCCCAACGTTTTTAAAATATCTGTTAATGGTGTCCTGGGATTTAACGACGGTTTTTTTTCTTTTAAATTTTAAAAAGTTTGTTCTCTAATACTAATATGTCTGTGACATATTTAACATGTGAAAAAGTTAATTTTTTTTTGTTTGTTATTTGGTATAAATATTAACTTATATGACCCAAACTGTAAAAACAGTTTATTCAGGTACTTCCGTTTGTCATCACTCCTCTTACACATAAACAGGGACATTCCGTTTGTCTCATCATCTTACACATAATCAGGTACATTCCGTTTGTCATCACTCTCTACACATAATCAGGGGACATTCCGTTTGTCATCACTCATCCTACACATAATCAGGTACATTCCGTTTGTCATCAATCCTCTTACACATAATCAGGTACATTCGTTTGTCATCACTCCTTTCACATAATCAGGTACATTCCGTTTTTCATCAATCTCTTTCACATAATCAGGTACATTCGTTTGTCATCAATCATCCTACACATAATCAGGTACATTCCGTTGTCATCCTCAAACCTAACATAATCAGTGTACATTCGTTTGTCATCACTATCCTTTCACATAATCAGGTACATTCCGTTGTCATCACTCCTCTTACACATAATCAGGTAAAATTCGTTTGTCATCACTCTCTTAACATAATCAGGTACATTTCATTTGTCATCAATCCTCTTACACATAATCAGGTACATTCCGTTTGTCATCACTCCTCTTACACATAAACAGGTACATTCCGTTTGTCATCACTCCTCTTAACATAATCAGGTACATTCGTTTGCCTGAGGTCCTACCTTGACAGATTACACTATGACACTATTTTAAGCAAGCCATAGTTTTAAACATCAGGGTAAAAACTGCTCTCTTTCAGAGTAAACAGAAGTGTACCTACACCGGTGGACGAGCAGACTAAAGTAGGTTGCATGTCTCAAATATGGATGGGCGCTATAGAAAAACCCTATGGGTCCAGGTTCGATTCCCGGCGGTGCATAGGTATTTTTCCTTAAGGGAAAGGGTTTTCCTGTGGTCGCCATGGTCTGGTTAATTTTGTCTTAAGTTAAGCCCAAGACGTCTACTGGCCCCCCTGATAAATTATCATTGTCATTACATCACCTTGAAAGAGACGAAGTAACCGCACCTACAGGGTGCTCCAAGTCTGAGAAGATGTTTTCATTCCAACACGGCGGTAGAAGCCCAGACCCCCCTTGGTACCCGTGTGGTCTAACGCGCTATTTTGTGTTAGACAAAAACTGCCGAAGGACGCGGAGATCGGAGTTTGATCCCGGTCGGGTGCATTGAGGGGGAATTTTCCTAAATGGTTTCCCACTCTCCCTTCACGCTAATAGGGGTGCATTTCCTCTTAATTTAGACATTCTAACCTTTTAGGTAATTATTTAATAGGCGTCCAAAACCGAACGGGTAGTTAGACGCGGCGCTAAAGAAAAATTTTTTTCCCGAACAACCAAATTATCATCAAAATCTCAAGTTCAATTTTTTTATAATAAACACAAACTTTCTCTCCGAGAGGTCAGGAAAAGGTAGAGATATAGTGAAACAGAATAAAAACCCTAGCTACCCCATGAATAAACTCTTATCAACTCGGTTTCGTGAATTTCCAACAAGAGCATTGGTTTCTTCGCGAGTAATTAAATTTGGGCTCCGCGCTTACATGTCTTGTATGAAGCAACAGTTGCTACTCTATTTCCCCAATCTTGTGACAACTGTTGCTCTTGTCGCTGTCACTAGGGTTTATACTTTTAAAGGAGTTCAAGAGGGTGAATTTTTTAACAAATTTTAGTTGCCGAGTTAAAAACAAAATAGGTTTTTGTGAATTTTTCCCGAATGTTCCCGGGTTTGTCGGGGTTGTTCTTGATGGGGAAACATAGTGACGTGAAGGTTACATGCTGGTTGACTGGGCAAACTAGTCAGTGACGTGATAGGTTCCAAAGTCTGTGTCTTGATGGGTAAACAGAGTGACGTGATAGGTTCACATGTTGTGTCTTGAAAGGGGAAATTCAGTGACGTGAAGGGTTTACTGTCTGTTCTTGATGGGGGAAAACAGTCAGTGACGTGATAGGTTCACGTCTGTGTTTGATGGGTAAACTAGTCTGACGTGATAGGTTCACATGTCTGTGTCTTGCTGGGGGAAATAGTAGTGAGTGATAGGTTCAATGTTGTGTCTTGACTGGGGAAAATATCATACGTGATAGGGTTCCCTGCTGTGTCTTGAAAGGGGTAAAAAATAGTCCGGAGTGTAGGTTCACATGTCTGTGTTTGATAGGAAATAGTCAGTGACGTGATAGGTTCACATGTTGTGTCTTGACTGGCAAACAGTCAGGACGGGGATAGGTTCACATGTCTGGTCTTGAAGGTAAACTAGTCAGTGACGTGATAGGTTCCATGTTGTCTTGACTGGGTAACTAGTCAGTGACGTGATAGGTTTCCAAAGTCTGTGTCTTGACTGGGTAACTTCAGTAAGTGAAACTACCCCTGAGAAAAAATAGTTCAAACTTCAAATTTTGACAAACCCCATTGGGAAACTTTTGGTTCGAAATGCATAGTCTCTGAAATTTTTCCAACAATTTAGTTCTACAAACTCCCTTTTTTGTCTTTAAATTTTTTTGGAAGGTGTTCAAACACCCTTTCCAACCCCTTAAAACTACCTTTTTTTATGTGACCCGTGTTTGTAATTGTGTTTTTTTGAGAACCTGGTTTTTAGTTTTTCTGGCCCATTCTTTAAAGGCGATTGCCCTTTTCTTTAGGGTGGAAATGAAAGCCCCAGGAAACAAAGGTTATTTTTAAGAATTTTTATTGTTTTGCAATTTTTTTTTGGGAAAAGGGTTTGGGTTTAGAAAATAGAAGCATGTTTATTAAGTTTACTTTTTATATCCCAAAACCTCCTTATAATTTAAACAGTTTTCAAATATCGATAAAAATTGCCCATTTTTCAATAAAAAACTCCCCGGCTTCATACCCCAAAAATAAAAAAAATTTTTTTTAACAATTAATAAACATCGATACTTTTTTTTTAAAAAGGGGTGTTAAAAATATTAACATAAACATTTCACTCGTTCCCCGAAAAAATGTTTTTTCCAAATGTATAAATTTTCCCGCAAGCTCTATTGGTAGTTTAGCGCCATCTGGGGTTTTAGTGATCCTTTTTTCTTGTTGAGGGAAGGATTTTTTGGTATTTGTGAAGCCACGTCATTTCTTTCCCCTCCCCCCCCCCACCCAAAAAAAAAATAGGTTTTGACTTATGGGGCGGGTTTTAAAAGGTTTGTATTTTTATATGGGATCCTTTTTTTTTGCGGGGGAAATTTTTAAAGGTTTCCTTTTTATTCGAAATGGGTTTTTGGGGAATGGGGCCCTTTTTTGGGCCCGATTTGGGTCCTTGTGATTATATTTTGGGGTTCCGGGTTGTTTTAAAAAATTTTGGTTCCCTTTTTTGAAAAATAAAGGGGGTCCTTGTGGGTTTTAAAAAATTTCAGAGGGGCTTATGGGTCCCCCGGTTTCCCCGGTTTAAAAATTTTTGGGTACGTCTTTTGGGTTTTTTCGGTTTAAAATGGTTTTGTGATTTGGGAATGGGTTCTTTTTTGGGGGTTAAAATAGGTTTGTGGGTTTTTGATTTTGGGTCCCTTCTGGGGTTTTAAAATAGGTCCTTGTGATTCTGATATGGGTTTCCCTTTTGGGGGGTTTAATTTTAGGTCCTTGGGCTGATATGGGTCCCTTTTGGGTTTTATGGGGCCTTGTGATTCTGATATGGGGCTTTTTTGGGTTTGGGGTTTAAAATAGGTTTTGTGGGTTTTGATATGGGTTTCCCTTGGGGGGTTTTAAAAAAGGTCCTTTGGGTGATATTGCAGTCACTGATAACTATCTGCAGGATAATAGCACAAAAGACGCTAGATATAATCTATAGTGTTTTTAATACATTTCTTACGCCAGTGTTTATCAAAGTCCCTTTGAACAGCAGTAAAATACTTTCATCAAAAACCATCCATACCATTAAAAAATTAAAAATAAAATTTAGGGAATGTTTTGAAACAGTTCCACAGGAGAAGTTTAAAAAAATATGTTTTTTTTTAGATAAAACCTGATTAACTTTTTTTCGGGGCTCTCTAACTTTTTAATTTTTTCTCGTTACCTCGGAGAGAGCCCGTGTTTGATCTTCTAAAAAAATCGAATCAGAGATTTTTTTTTATAAAAAACTCGACGCTTTAGACCCATTGAAACAAAAACCAAAAAAATTGTTTTTACCCAGGGCCGGGCTGTTTTGTCTGTCTGTTATCTCAGCGTAAGGGGGAAACCCATTTTCCCGGTCGAGCTAAAAACTTCATTTTATAGGGTTTTCATAAAGTTACCCCCCGAGATTTTTAAATAAAAAATTTGATATCCAAACCCCAAAACTAAAGGTTGTTTACTGAAAAGGGAAAAAAAAAAAAACGTTTTCTTAATTGTTTAAAGATTTAAAAAAAAAACTTTTAGGGTACTTAAATTTTTTTTTTACATTAACGGGAAAATTTTAAATTTTTAATATATCTCCGCAAATACTTGATTTCAGGGAAATAACTTTTTATTGTAAAGTTGTAGTATTATAAAAAGTAAACATATTTCATTTGAAATATTACTATACTACTATAAAGTCACATGGCTGACTCACTGACAATGTTTACCCACTTCCAGATGAGGTTAGAAACTTGAAATTTGACCAAATTATAGTTTCTTGTCTGTAACTGACGGGAAAATCCAAAAGGTTAAAAAAAAAAAATTTAACCCCCGAAAAAAAAATCAAAATGGTGGAGCAACTTAAAGTCGGTGCGGACCTTTCTTTGGAGGTCTCTTGTGGCTAAACGGTAAGACCTATCAAAAAACGGCTCTGGAATTACATTAGTTTACATCCACTTGCAAAGAAAACTCACTGGGGGTTTGGGGTTTACAGACAATATATATATTGTTTAATGTCTTCTTTGGTCTTGAAACGTAATAGAAAAGACAAATAAAGAGAATAGCAATGTTCAATGGTGCAAAATCTTCTAAAATGTCAATTTGTTTGCCTCTTTAAAATATTAGCCTTACTTTTCAATTTTTTTTAACAAACTAAAAATTTACTTTTGAAGATTCGAGGATTCTAATATGTATTTGAGATTTGAAAGAAAATTTGGGATTCGGATTCGAGAAATGAGATTTAACTCATCTCTAATTATAATATATTCTTCAAGTTTTTTGAAATATCAGATTGATTGTTTGGTTGTCAGAGAGAATCTTTCTGCAAAATGTATATTATTTAGCTCCACACAAGTTTTTAATATGAAAGAAAGAGAGAGAGAGAGAGTAAGTCCGTGAGGTGCATCGTACCATTTAATATATCAGTTTCGAACAACCCATACAGTTTAAAACTCAACAAACATTTCAAACACCATCACTTGGAATGGAACCAAGGCTCCTAATTGAGCAGAACTTCTAGTTTTTACACCAAGTCAGTAGTTCAGTGTTGCCAAATGTAATAACAGGGAGTTTGGCGGAGGTGTGTTTTAGATAACCTGCAGCCCAGGGGGTAGCGTTCTCCTGCACACACACACACACACACACGACAAAATATTACCCGATTTTCCCCTTCAAACTGACCCGCCCAATCCAGGAAATAAAATAATATAAAATATATTCCTCGCAACCCGCCTAGCACGCCCGCCCGTGTTAATTGTAATTAAATGTCCGGATGATTCAATTGCGCACCGCTAAAGAGCGCTAGTCTCTCTAACAAAACGTGATTACCCCCACCAGAGGGCACTGGGATAAATTGCGAATCATCAAAAAGACAGAAATGCCAAGTGGCGCGTGAAGTTAGGGGTTGTTGGGGGTGTGTGGGGGAGGGGGAGGGGGGGCTGGTTGGCGCAGGTGATGGAGAGCGCCGTTTGCTAGAGGTTTTTTTTAACGTGCGGTGGTACAGTCATAAACATAACATAACGGATCACAAAACACATCGCCTCCTGATAGATGCGTCGGCCAATTAACTCCACTTTCGAGAGAAATTTTTGAAGTGCGTCTACGGTTTGGCGGGAGGTATTCTTTAAGGGGCCACCTAGGTAGCCGAGAGGTCGCGCTTAGGTTCGATATTGACGAAACTGTTTACTGGAATGAACACTAAACTATGTTCTATTATCCTATACAAACTTGTAAACATAAAATAAAAGCTGAAATTATCCACTATCAAACCCGACACATTTTGGTTGATCACTAAGAAATAAATGCCCGGGAAAAGAAAGGTAGCCTTTAAAGGAGCGTAGAATGGATATTTTTGAATCGAATTATATAATTTAATAGAGAGGCCACAATACAAACTACAGTAATTTGAATTTTTCTACTTTTTTTTCCCTTCTACTGACGGACAGCCCCCATTCAGTAACATTATAAACACACTTGGTTTCTGGCGTTTAGAATTTCTTCTCGACTAATATAACGCCTTAAGTTTCAGGTGAGTACGGTTTTATTTAACTTACAGACACACGCCATTGAAGGGATTTTTACTTTTACTTTGTATTTTAAATCTTATCATATGTTTTTAATATATATATATATCTTTTTTTAAGCATATGATGGTATGATTCAAGATACAAAGTTAAAGTAAAGGGCCCTTCAATGGCGAGTGTCTATAGCTAAATAAAACCGTACTCACCTGAAATTTAAGGCGCTAGAATAGTCGAGAAGAAATTCTAAACGCCATAAACCAAGTGTGTTTATAATGTTCCTGAATGGAGCTGTCCTTCAGTTGAAAAAAAAAAAAGAAGGAAAATGCAAATTACAAAATATATGTATCAAGTTACATATCGTGACTTGAATTTGCGCGTATGCATGAGATAAACAAATATAAATAAGGGTAAATGGTTGAATAAATATTTAAACGACTTAATGGCTGTCCCGCTAGTTATACAAACAGACCGACATGAATGGATGAGGATGGATGGTTGACAGGATCAGTTGAAATGGACTAGCGGAGACAGTCACGTCTCTGATGATAAGGACTAGAATACAAAGTTTAGGAACAAAACACTCTCATCGGTGTTAGAATGGTCTAACGCACAGTTTCACAAACCTTTCCCCCAAAATAGGACCCCTTGATGAGCGTCCGGTACCTACCTACCCCCTGACAACGCTGTAGATTATTTCAATGTCCACCACGATTACCCTGAACGGTAAAACCTTGACGTATTACACCATGGTCCTATCTTATAATGATGTATTAAATAGCCAAGCTATTATATTTGATAATTACGTTCATAGAGAATATGATATTTATTCAGCTAAGTTTGATTAAAGACGCCTAGACACGGGAATCGAACTCGGGATCTTTGGTTTAAAAATATGTGCGAAGAATGACCCTGGGGGCACGGGACGACTCCTGAGTAGCTCAGTGGTTAGAGCATTGCCGTGTTCAGATGTCGTCTTACAAGCTACGCCATAGTGTAATCTGTGAAGGTAAGCTTACTACCGTTTAAAAACAGACGACGGAGTGCACGTGTTCATCAAGCAGTAAAATAACGCGTATTTATTATACTTTTGTTTCTTAGGCACATTTCCCTTGTGACAACATCATATTAATTTGCAAACTTTATCCTGTCAATATTGCACTCTTTAGCTCTTACGTATACTATTAATTATTCTCATGAGGTAATGGTTCTAAACCACAGTTTGAGAACCACTGGTCTAACGAATAGATCTCTCGTTAAACCAGGTTGCAGGTAACGGGGTTCGAATCCTGGTATAAACACACGCAAAATGAGGCTACATTTCCTTTTACTCTTTTTTTTTTGTCCCTATAAAACGCGCGTTATACAACCAGAACAGGTACTAAGATACGGTGAAAAACAAAAACATTATTGACGAAAATAGGGCGACAAAACAAAATGTCTAAGAAAAGAGTTGTAACTCTTATTGTTAAGGGGGTCATGAAACGTCGACATTCATCGAAATATCGAGTTTGATTTTGTTTTAATGGTCGAAATACTTACTCTCTTCTAAGGGTTGCAAGTAAAAAGGTACGAAGCCAACTAAAAGTAAAATCGGAATTCATTTAGAGACACAGTTAACACCGTTCAAACGAGATGGATAGAGTACGTGTCTTGACCGGGATGTTTTATTAGACAGAGGAGGGGTAACTGACAGCTAACATATGTTTTTTATTGAAAACATTGGTTGACAGTCACTAATGTTAGCCCTGGTGGAAATAGTTATTATTTTCTTGGTAGTACTATGTTTTCGTGGTGGTTAGTGCACCTGGCCACGAGCCAAGGGTCCCGGGCTCAATTCCCAGCTGGTACCTTGGGTAGTTTTCTCTAAAGGGGAATTACCCCAACGGTCACCAGGGATTGGTTAATTAGGCCTAAGTTAGGTTGTGTTTCCACTGGTTTCACGCCCTCATACTCACTATCGCCCCCCTTGAGAGGTAGACAAGAATCAAGTAATGACTGGCTTGTTTTACCGACATCAAGCCGGGAGGGGGGATAGCTTGTTGGTCCAATTAGACTACAGCCCCAAAATAAAACAAGACCTAAATATTATGGAGAACCATTACGTATAGGATTCATATGCACTACTAGGATATATCACAAACTGTTTAGTGGAAATGAAAGAACATAAAAAAAACCTTCGAAAATTTCCGTTCATCGAGTCTTCTTGGAATAATTTAAAGAGAAAACTTAATCACGATTAATGTAGAAAAAATCGTTTAGTTACAGGATAATTATACCCTGTAAGAATTAATTAATAAACTGTTACAATCAGCGGTGTATTTGCAGATTAAAAGCGAGCCGGGACTAAAAATATTATGAGCATTAGCATATATTTAATATGTTTCAGTGTAAGCTTAAGTGCTGAGGTGAACTATTTATATCTTTATCATTAGCTAACTTAATTCCGAGGCCATTTTAGCGGCATTATCGATGATCACTTTGTAATGACACGAGCAAAGATACTTCTAAATGATTTTAGACAACAGCTGGGTGTCTTTATTGATATATTTAAGTCTGTATTTATTTTATTTATTTGAGGTGTTTAACGTTCACTTTCTGAACCGACTAATTATATCGGCACACGAGAATTTCTATGAGCAAGAAGGAAAGGGCCTGTTAATTTTGCCGGGGTTATTTTACATACCACAATCTTCATGGGACAGACGGTTTTACTTCCCTTCCTTAGAAAGTTGTGCTACGGTTTTTATCGCTCAAGAAAAATCAGTCAGCCCCAGCTGGATTTGAACCTAAGAACAGCGCGTCCTGAAGTGAGCACCCCAAGGTGATTATTTCAAGGTCAACTTTTAAGTTACTTGTCTCTTAAGAAATTGTTTATAAAAAATACCGAGACACAGCCAACAGAACGGTTTCTACATTTAATGCCTGCCCTCTTATAGTTTCAAAAATGTTGTTTTCTGGGCACCTTGAGACGTCAAGGCTTGACATTTGTAGTTAAAATTTAATTAAAAACATAATTTTGAATTGAATTAATTAATGTTAAGTTTAAAGTAGTAGCTATGGGCCAAATCGAACCGGCCCACTGGGATATCTTCCGGTGGCCCAGTACATCCCTAATTACAATCAATACTTTTCTAATTAATTATTCTCAAATTTGTTATTTTAGTAAAATATCTAATAATGATGCAGGTAGCTAACCTGGGAGAGTGTGTGACGCATGCTGTTATCAGCTCTGCCTATTATCTCAGTAATAATGTACCAAACTGGATATAGGCACATGCCTGTCTCCCCCCCCCCCACCCCTTCATCTACCGTGACAATTATCATCATTAATTTTCTGTTAACAATAGAAGCGGAAACGCCCGCACCGTTTGTTTTATACGTCAATCAAATTCCTGACCCAAAAGTGCTGGCACTTGGGAGGAAGACAGTCCCAAGTCCACCGGAACAATAGCGCTCGGTGGACATTCACGCAACTATAATATTGACTTACCAGAGTAGACAAGATTATTTTCCCACACGTTTGGGTTGTACGCTTATATATTAATTAGGCTAATTTAGTAAGCATGAGCGAGGGAAAATGTTTAGGAAATGTACTCACATTTACGTGGAGGAGAGTGAGAAATGCTCCTAAGTACACCCGTCCACCATTCAAAAACCGATACCACCATCATCCATCTATTGCGAGAATGACGCCTTAGTCCATTCAACCATCGAAGCTGTAGTAAGCTGCAGCATACAAAAGTACATTTGTAAAATAAAACACGGAGTTCATGAAAAGAAGAAAAGTTTATTAATAAAATAATAACTTCATTAAAATGAATTACAAAATTAGGAATCGATTGTATTTTTATTTTTATCACCCCGTCTTACTACCTGTTCAGGTTATAATAATATATTATAGTTTCTCTATTATTATTATTTAGCACCGCGTCTTACTACCCGTTCGGGTTAAACGCTTTAAGTACTAATTACGCTAATGGATTAAGAATTGGGAAGGTTGAATTAGAGTAAGTGAACCCGCATTTTCATGTAGGGAGAGTGGAAAACCATTTAGGAAAAACCACCCCAGTTCACCCTACCGATATTCTAACCTCGATCTCCTCGTCCTCAGCAGTCGAGCTCAACACGAAACTAGCGCGTTAGCCAACTACGCCACCGAGGCGGGTGTTTCTCTAAAAGGGTAGGGATGAGGATGTAAGCATTTTAGGGACAATCGAGGCCAACCGCCCTGTCTTCAGAAGGCCAGTCTAACACTAGAGTAACGCCTTAGACCATGCAAACACTGAAACGGGTGAATTAGACCAGGGGTTTCCCAACAATCTTTTTAGACCGAAAGAACACTTGCGTTAGAAAAAACAAAATTCTGGAACCATTATAACATTTTGTTTACACTAATACAGTTAACTATTTGTAACAACAGTAGCCCCATGGCTTCTTTGGTGCTGACTGACAGCTCACAGCTGACTTCTGACAGTCAACATTTAGGTATATACCTAAAATTTGACTGTCAGAAGTGACAGCTGTTAAACACATGTTTTTGCAGATCATATGGTTCGGCATAGGGATACATAATTTGGTCTGGTAACTTTTCAAAGCAGTCAGCTCTCAGTGAGCACCAAAGAAGTCATGGGGCTACTGTATGGAGGACCCCAGTTTAAAAACGCTGAGGAATAGTTTAGAAGAGCCAAAGAGATCGTGCACTACCTGCATTTTACAAGACTACTGTGTTAAGCTCGACTGCCGAGGACGGGGAGATCGAGGTTCGAATCTCGGTCGGGTGAACTGGGGGTGGTTTTTCCTAAATGGTTTTCCACTCTCCCTCCACGCAAATGCGGGTTCACTTCCTCTAATTCAACCTTCCCATTCCTAATCCATTAGCGTAATTAGTACTTAAAGCGTATAACCCGAACGGGTGGTAAGACGCGGTGCTAAATATTATATTATTACAGGACTACTCTCCAAAGTAGACAAGTCACGGAGTAGATTGTAGACTACATTCATGTCTGTCTTGGACAGGGAGCTATTGCAAGACAACATTCTCAATTTATAATTTACAGGTGAATGTTTTACATTTGTAAATAGAAAGGATTTCATTAAGAAAATAGTTCCACTTATAAATTCTAGTGTACTTGTAGAAAATATTCACAAGTCCGTTGTTCTATTTATAAGTGGAGGAATTAATTAATCCAATTTAGTATCTATTGTTACATCAATCAAAATTATACAAACTATTTTAGAATGCTTTTGTGATAGTTGTAGTTAAATATTGAAACATCATTTATTAAACAAATTAAGGGACATAATTAAATTACTTTAGGAGATTCCTAATTTAGAGTAAATAAAATAATATTATTGAATGAGGTACATTATATTAATTTTCTTCGATTTTGAGGCTCAACATTACTGTAGGACACTCCGTTATTTAATTTTTCCTGAATTAAGGCAATTGCTAATTTTACAACAATAATGATCTAGAAGGATTTTTTTTAAACAAGTAGCTTGCTGTACATTACAAAAAACACAAAAACTGTACACATTGGGAGCTATACTATAACATACCAAGTTGACACCCTTGCAGGAGACCTGAGGACGGCGTATTTTATTAATAGAGGGGAATTTACATATTACCTTATATATGTGCAGTACGTTTAATCTAAATAGAGATTAGTTATTTGACTTGTTGCCTAGCAAGCTATAAAATACATTATTAGTTTTTTTTTAACTTTAAACAACGAGGGTAGAAAACTGATTTATAAAAGTTAGAACAGTATTATTTATATATCACCGTGTTATATGAAGGAATAATTATTTTTATATATGTAAGGAACGAGCATACTACCTGCTTTACAGTGCTATCAATAGAACAGTATCATTTCTATCTCACGGCGTTATATGAAGAAATAACTAAATAATTTTGTATCCCCTGTACATTGTAGGATACTACCTGCTACACAGTAATGTTAATAGAACAGTATCATTTCTATCTCACGGCGTTATGTTAAGGAAGAACTAAATAGGGACGCTTATGACCCTGTATATTGTGGAATACTACCTGCTACACAGTAGTTTTAATAAGAACAGTATTATTTATATTTGAAGGTGATGATTTAATTATTATATATATTTCTTTAAACAATAAATGTATCCTAATCGTGTTAAAATTCTATATTTTGTAACGTCTGTAATGACGATTCAGTTGCATGGTATAAAATGTCCAACTTGTTTAAATTAAATTGTTGTTGTGACGTATGCTATGCGAGGACGTACCAGATTAAAGCGCAGTGATTGCCATATGAGAGAAATGTAGTAATTGTGGTGGTATGCGATTGAACGAGTGTGTGGGATTACGTGTGTGTGTGTGTGATTGCGTGCGCGTTGTGAGTATACTGTCAGCGCAATCTATCAGAAACCCCATTAATTTTTTTTCCCAACAAAGTGTCTTGACAAATAAATTGATGTTTTACTAGTGCTTGGAAGGACATTAAGCATTTGTTTTATTATGCGAGTATTGTTAAAATGCCGTATATAAACGAGTACTTTGTATTAACTTTATCACTGGATTGATTTAACATTTAAATTTTATTTTTAAAAGTAGTATTTTAGAAAATTTGTCTAGTAATTTAAAGGAAGTTTATGACTTTATTTCTTGTTTAAATTTTTATTGTAAAAATATCCGCATGTGATTAAATTAAACAGCAGTTTTAGACAAAATGTATATTAAATTATATTTATTAATTTATTCCATGTACTTTCAAATTTCCTTTCCCTATTTTACTGAAATGGGATTTATTTAATATAGTTAGTTTATTTTCATGACATTTTGAATAAAACTTGACAAAGTTTAAAACCCTGTCAAGACTCGACTTAGCACTCGTTCGTGTGACATGCTCGGTTGTGGCACTGAAGGGGCAGGATATGATGCGGTCAGTCATTGCAGGGAGAATAGCTACCAGCAATCAACTTCAAAACACTCCAAATCTCATCCCCTATACCCCTACTAGCTCCATTCCAAAAAACACCCCCCTAGCACTTGATTGTCTTTCAAAATAGGTCCATCGACCGACCCTTCTCCCTTGTGCCCAATAACCACCACCCCCACCCCCTACCCAACACATCCATCCACCCTCTCCGTCTTCTTGTATTCTCTTGAGGGAACAATTCACAATGAAACTCTGGATTAATCAATTGGTTGATTGGATTCATTAAAAAAATATATAAGAACGTTTTGAAAACCTCTTTTAAAAAAAAGTCAAATAAAACTATTAAATATTTTACCACTGCTGTTATTGAATTGAATTACATATTTTTTAATCAAATAATAATTTATTAATAAAAAGGGGTTTTAAATGCTTTAAAATGTAAAACTTCACGGTAAAATCCCTTTGATTCGACTTTGACACCTTCAATAATCTTCTCATCTTCGAAACATTTCGAAGGAAGAAGTAAACTTAAATACATTAAGAACGTATGTGAAATATCGCAATAAATATGACATATTATAACATATGATCATTTTTATAACAAATACTAAACATTATTTTAACACCTATAAGGGATTAAATTACATTTATAAAGTAAGCATAGATATATCCACGTAAATATAGAATATGGCATGCTTTGTATTTTTTTTCTCTCTCTAAAACGTTTTCTTTACTTAAATAATTTAAAAAACTAATAATAGTGTAACGTGATTGTAAAAAACCTTATCTTCGACTTCGGATGTGATTTAGCTTCTACTTCACTTCGCATTTTAAAAATTGACCTTCACCCCTCTCTTAATAATTAATATATTGTTCTTTGGAAGGTTTGGTGATCCCCTTAGTGGTATACTCACTGTCACACCATACAGGAGGTTTCAAGATTCAAATAACTGACCTGTCTAAAGTCAAACTGAAACAAGAAATGGCTCATCAGGACGGTCAGTGTTAAGGTGGAAATAGGAGGGAGAACATATATATATATATATATATATATAGAGAGAGAGAGAGAGAGAGAGAGTTGCCGGGTTAGACGGCTAAGCTTTTGGAAGTGGTAGTGGGTATAAAAAAGCTCAAAATGTATTTTGGAGATTTGCTTGTTTAATCTTTCTTTTCGCAAAAAACTAAATAAAAAACACTTTTTTATGCAGATATTCTCGTCAATATTATTATTATTATTATTAGCACCGCGTCTTACTACCCATTCGGGTTATACGTTTATGTACTAATTTCGCTACTGGGTTTGAAATTGTAAAGGTTGAATATAAAGGAAGTTAACACTTATTTGCGTGGAGGGAGAGTGGAAAACCATTTAAGGAAAACCAACCCCAGTTCACCCGAGCGATATTCTAACCTCGATCTCCCCGTGCTCGGCAGTCTAGCTCAACACGAAAACCAGCACGTTAGCTAACTACTCACCTAGACAGATTCAGCAATAGTAGTTTTCCTGGAAGATGTATCGGTCATGCTGGACCTGCGACTTGTCCTCTGTGGTCACCTGACTTAGCGCCATTAGATTCTGTTGTATGGGTGCTCTCAAGCAACAAATGTATGAAGTGCCTGTTAATGACCTTCAATCATTCCGACAAAGGATAAGACAAGCGTGAGAAGAAACAACAGTCGCACAATGTCAGTCAGCCGCCCGTTCTGTCATTGATTGGTGCATTGCTTGTCTCCGGGCTGGAGCCCGTCGATTTGAACAAAATAAATAAATACAATATTTTATTTAACACCTACCTATTTTGTTTTTAATTACTTTTTTGCTGTTAGCACGAAAAGGAAGCTAAAACTAGTAAAGCTCCTAAATACATCAAGAGTTTGTTTTTTGTTCCACTACCACTTCCCAAAGTTTAGCCCGGGAACACCCTGTATATAAAAATAAAATAAACAATGTATCGCTCCAGTAGATACATTTGGTTTAATTTGGTACACACGGTGATCTCAACAGTTCTTGAATGTCTGTCATAGACATCGTGGAATTGGACCAGGAATTATTTTATTTTAAAAAGCTATTCATTTTTTTGATTTTATATATATATATATATATATATATATATATATATATATATTTATATATATAAGGTCTCGGGAAAACTACTGACCTTAAATCGCGTATACCATCCACCTAAGTTTAAGGGGAGAATTTACACAGACAACGCAATTCCTGTAAAAGTTTCAATCTGTTCCATCAGGAATGTGAATTCCCTGGCCCGTATCACCCATTCCACGCGTTAATCTCCTGAATAACGATGTATAATATAAAATGGTAGACGCCAGTGTTAGCGAAGCGGCGATATTAAGTAGATTAGTCATAGGTACTCGTCACAATATGTATATTTCTTGTTAAACAGTTGTAGCTCTTCTATATCCCCCCCCCCCCCACATACGCTTCAATAAGCTCTCCGAATGCTTGTACCTCTCCACTCTATTGGAGAGTACCGGGACGAGTATTTGATCTGGTTTGAACCAAGGATTGGAGGGGAAAGGGTTGGACCACGCTACCTAGTGAACCTGCGATGTTCTTTTGCCAGGAATTCCACGCATGCGCGCACTTATAAACAGTTGAATACCCCTGACCCCAGATTACCAACAAAAAAAAAGGGGGGGGGACTTTTTATAAATATTTCTTTAATTGTACATACGTTAGAACAAGATTAAAGTTGTATCTTGTTTTTGGAGTCTTTATTAGTGGCGGTGCCTCTAATGGATAATGAAGTTTATGTAAAAACTTAAAACTTTTTTATTAAATAAATTAATTTGAGAGAAAAATATGAGAGATAGTTATTATATATTATTTTTTGTTTCTTTCTTCATAATTTTGTGACAATAAGTTCCAAAGGATCCGCTTTGTTTTTTGAAATGTCTAAGGAGTCACAATACTGGACTGGCAATTACGGGGAGATCGGGGTTTGAATCTCAGTACTGAGGGTGGTTTTCTACTTTCCCTGCGCGCGAACGTAGGTAGATTTCTAACACAGCGTAATTAGTAGATAAGCGGATAGCTCAAATAGGTGGTGATATACGAGGAGTTAATAAAAAAAATAGCTTCTATTTGAAATTTTTTACTAACAAAGTTAGAAAAGTTAGTTATATTTTATAAAGTCCACCTCAACATTATATCAGTATATTGTTCATGGGTTCAATGTTGATGAACATTTTTTTTATAAATTAGTGTTGACACTTGACATATTAGTAAATAATGGATTCGGAAAGCAACATTATGATTAAGTGGAATTTAACTTTATGATTTTTTTTTATACTATATAATTTATGTATAGCTAAATTACTTAATTTATTGGCTGATCGAAAGTGTAATTGAAAACACATGTTTGATTTAAAAGAATCGTTTTAAAATTTGCATTGATACTCATGAAGATATTAATTAAAATACACATTTACTTCCAAATAGTATCTATTACATACACATTTATTTAAACAATCACGCGTTTAAAAAAACACATAAACTCGCGTTTAAAAAAAATATATTCTTAGTTTTTTACTACAGCACGTATTTAAAAAATCCCCTCTTTTTGAGAATAATAATCGTAATGATGTCAGAACGACTGGAATTATAATTACAAGTCTCACACAGAGGTTAGTCTTGGTTCAAGTCCTGGTAAAAGGAAGGGGTCATCTTAATTACCAGACATCTCTCGCAAGGGGCGCAATAATTGGATCTTGGAGCGACAAGGGACCATGCCCCATTTGACCATTCGTATCTAGCTGAGGAACATTAGGGAAGTTTGTGCGCAATGCGCTATGGATAATATATTAAATGGGGAAGTTTGTTGGGTGGGCCGGATAGCAGGGTGTGGGTATGATAGCTACCACCTAATAGACCGGATTTTTAACAATCCCAGGATTGTAGAGTGTGTTGAGGGATGGAAAGTGGTGGTGTATGATAGCTATCAGCTAATACAGAGAATGTTTAACAATCCCAGGATTGTAAAGTTTGTTGGGGGAGGGAAGTGGTATGGTATGATAGCTATCAGCTAATACAGAGAATGTTTAACAATCCCAGGATTGTAAAGTTTGTTGGGGGAGGGAAGTGGTTATGGTATGATAGCTACAGTTAAAACAGTGAATGTTTAACAATCCCAGGATTGTAAAGTTTGTTGGGGGAGGGGG
>JBCFYV010004313.1:0-16292 GCA_039000515.1 Timema cristinae | reverse complement strand
GGGGAATATTAGGAAGGTATAAATTTGATTCGGCCTATGTAATTAGAAAATCCCTTTTTGACAAGAAATATTCATTGGTCCATATAATTTATACGTAAAATCCTTTATATTAATTTACTTCGACATGAAGCCTATTTGTTTTGTAAATACTTGTATCTCGTTGCCCAATATGGCGCCTACAAGTCATTGTTGCGTAAGAAAAGTATTATCCGCGTTGCGGATAATATATAGTTGTATTGACAAAGTAAATACTTATAACTTATGTAACAAGATTAGTGCTTAACAGTGGGACCAGCGTGCTCTCTTTGTTTACCCTGGCTGCGCTCCTTGTTCTCTCTGTCTCCCTCCTTGTCTAGCAGGTAGGTAGTGACCTTCTCACTTGACTGGGGGGATTAGGGGGGCCAGAGAGGTGCGGGGGGAGGACGGAGACACATCTGGAAGAGTCGGGATTCTTTTTATTCTGGACTCCTAACTTTTTAGAAATGGAGGATTCCAGAGCCTTAGCTGCCCACCACCCCTATATAAACAAGCTCAGCGATAGCCGTGCAGAGAGAGAGTGAGTTCAGTTCTTGGCTCTCAACCAGTGGGACTGGGGTGTGGACCGGCGTGTCCAGTGTTTTGGACCTGCGTGTCCAGTGTTGTGGACCTGCGTGTCCAGTGTGTGGACCTGCGTGTCCAGTGTATGGACCGGCGTGTCCAGAGTGTGTGGACCGGCGTGTCCAGAGTGTGTGGACCTGCGTGTCCAGAGTGTGTGGACCGGCGTGTCCAGAGTGTGTTGACCGGCGTGTCCAAGTGTGTTGACCGGCGTGTCCAGAGTGTGTGGACCTGCGTGTCCAGTGTGTGTGGACCGGCCTTTCCAGTGTGGTGGACCGGCGTGTCCAGTGTGTGAACTGGTGTTTGCGTATCGGGGGTCATCGCAGTGTATCGTGTGGCGGACAAGTGTTGGACTAAGTACACGGGTGATGTAGACATTTATTGTTACTGTGTTAATGAACATGTTTGTGACTGTATTTAAGTATTTGAATAGTTATTAGCTGTTTTAGAGTTGTTATTTATTTATTATTTAATTTTACTTATATATCTGTGCTCTATTCGTTAATTTAAGTTACAGACTTGTTTAAGGTTATTTTTTTATTTTTATTTAATTACTTGTTTAGTTATAATTAATTTAGATATATATAGTTAATCAGTGTGTGTATGTGTGGTAATTTTAATAATTACAACCTTGAATATTCCGTGGGCATTTTTATTCGTGTTTGGTCGGCAACCTACCAATATCTCTAAAAGAACTCGTGGTTCACACATTCACGTGTGAACGGCCTGTGACCCTCCCAGGTCACGTGCGCGCCCCCACGTTACACTTATTTCCCGTAAGGCAGGGAAAGTTTGTTATTGCTAATTGTGTCGTTGTTATGAACAAGGTTTTAATACAGTATAGCTCATACGACACCTTAAGCTTGGATTATTATTGTTGGGTTAAGAATGTATTTATTTGCGTGGCAGATAAAATATTTAATATCGCCAAAATTGATACTTGTAACTTATTGCCCGTAAGTCAGGGAAAGTTTGTTGTTACCAGTTATAATGTTTAGAACGTATGGATAATATTATGATAAATTGCAACCAATTTCATGATTACTAAAATGTAGTGCAATCTTGGTTACACGTCTCACATGACGCATATTCTGTTCAAAATTTATTATCTTCATCAATAAAACCAAAATGTCATTATTTGACATATATTCTTTTTTTCAAACTTTAAATATGTCCCCGATATATATATATATATATATTAGAATAGTTGGAGTGTGAGTTCGTGGAAAACCGAGGGTGAATAGACTTGTGTCGGCCTATTCACTTTTTGTTTTTATCCTTTCGGCTCCTCTGCCAGTTATTTGTGTTTTTTTTATGGTTAATTGTATGTTGTGCGCCAGCCTTAATCTTCTGGGAAGACTAAGGGCGGTGTTACACTATAGACAGTAGTAGTAAGAGGGTGACTATATCCAGTTTTACGTCACTGTTATTAAAATAATATTGACTGCGTCTGTAAGTGACGCCAGGCTTTAGTGAGTGATGTCAGCCTGTGTGTGTGTGTGTGTGTGTGTATGGTGACGTCCGAGAGGGTGACTATATCCAGTTTTTACGTCACTGTTATTAAAATAATATTGACTGCGTCTGTAAGTGACGCCAGGCTTTAGTGAGTGAGGTCAGCCTGTGTGACGTTCTGGACGTCTCATAGACTGTTTATAAAAAATATTGACTGCGTCTGTGAGTGACGCCAGACTTTAGTGATGTAATCAGTTTAAATGTTTAGTTATTTATATATATATAATAAAATAAATTGAAATAAATAGATTTGAACATGTTTTATGGTGGGAATGCATTATGACGTCACATAAGATTTGAATAATATCAAGTGCCGAGGTAGAGTTATTGTATTATGATTTTTCATGTATATGCCGTAACTAACAATACTCTACTCATTATGACTAAAATATAACTTTTAACGTTTGGAAAATTTTACTCTCAACCAAGTTATTATTCAGTATAAATATAAATAGGAAACATCACGTTTCCTAGTTTCCATAATGTGAGTTTTGTTTAAAAAAAAATAACAAACATGTTTTAAAACAGTTGGATAATTTTAATCTCAACTGAGTTTGTATTCAGTTAAATCCATCTGTGTAAAATAAAACCAGTTTTAAAAACAAGGAGAGGTTAGTTTTAAAAGGTCAGCGCCAAGATAAATTCTGTTAGACAAGTTTTTTAAGTGTATATAGAATTGTAATCAGTTAAATGTTTAGTTAGTTATATATCAAATTAAAATAAATAGACTAGATTTGATCATGTTTATATCAGCTATGAAAACTTTATTTTTTTTAAATTAATAACTACACAGAGATGAATTAATTAAACAACATACATGTTTTAAAATTTAAAATTTTTCATAGCAGCAGGAAAACTTTTTTTGAAATTTTTTTAATGAGGGTTATACTTAAATTTATAAAACTAAAAAAAAATTTTATATTGCTTTATAACTAATATGAAATTTAAATAATTTTTGAAAAAATAATCAAAATTAAACCTGAATGAAAAACTTAAAATATTTTTTTTGGAAATATAATCAAATTAATTGAATAAAACCCCAAAAAATACTTTTTCAAATTTTCTTCATCCCAATCTTTTCCCCCCGCCCCGGTTTTTTTCAAATGGCCTCCCGGGGCCCCTGTCTTCACGTTCCGGGTCTTCCACGGTTGAGATGATCCTCGGCTTCCTCTAGAGTTTTTTAGTCCCCCTTTTGGGCAGGTTTCCTTGTAGAAATTTTGTCAGCGAATTCCTTCCAATAAAATTTTCCTTTTCAAACAAATTTTTTTTCCCCTTTGTTTTTTAAGGGGTTCTTTTTTGCTTTTAAAAATACCCCCAAGGGCGAATCACAGCAAGTTCTTTTTAAATTTAAAATTAAAAATTTTTTTTTAAAAAATTTTAAAAAATTTTTTTTTTTTTAAAATTTTTTAAATTTTTTTTCCCCCAAAAACCCTTTTTTAAAAAAAGGTTTTTTTAAAAAAACCCCTTTTTTTTTTTTTTTTTTTTTGGGAAAAACCGGTTGGCCGTTTTTTAATTTTTTTTAAAAAGGGGGGTTTTTTTTTTTTTTTTTAAAAAAAATTTAAAAAAAATTTTTTTTTAAAAAATTTGAATTAAATTTAAAAAATTTTTTTTTTTAATTTAAAAAATTTTTAAAAATTTTTAATTTTTTTTTCCCCCCCCCCCGGGGGGTCCCCAAAATTTGGGGTTTTTGGTTTGGGGTTTTAGGGGGCCCCCAAAAAAACCCCTTTTTTTCCCTTTTTTTTTTTAATGGTTCTTTAAAAAAAATTTAAAAAAAAAAATTCTTTAAAAATTTTTAATTTTTTTTTAAAAAACCCCAAAATTTTTAAAATTTTTAAAAAATTTTAAATTTTTTTTTTTTTTTTTTTTTAAAAAAAAAAAAATTTAAAAAATTTTTTTTTTTTAAATTTTTTTTTTTTTTTTTTAAATTTTAAAAAATTTTTTTTTAAAAAAAATTTTTTTTTTTTTTTTGGGAAAAAAAAATTTCCCCTTTTTAAAAAATTTTAAAAAATTTTAAAAAAAATTTTGGGTTTATGCCCTTTTTTTCCTTTAAAAGGGTTAACCTACTGTACGATGAGTTACACATTTTTAACGTAATAATCAAATGGTGCGGTTTTTCCCGTTCAGTATTTTGCGACGGTGTAATCCCGGTTTAAAAGAGGTGAGACATTATGTAAGAAAAATTGCCCCAAAAATTGTCCCCCCCTCCATGTTTGTATGGGGGGGTATATATTTAATAATAAGGCAAAAACCCGGGGGCCCTTTATTTGTGGATGGAACGTAAATGTATTAGGGGCAAGGGTTTCTTTACATTTCGCCCATTTATTTCTAAAAAATTAGGGGGGGGGGGGGGGGCAAACAGACGTTTTAGAAAATTTCTATCACCAATTTTCGTTGGGGCGTGCAATCTTTTAAAATTTGGGAAAATTTTTCCCTTTAGCCCCCGATACGATACCCAATCCTGCCCAAGGGGGGTTACGGGTTGGGGTGACAGACATTTCAAATGAAACCCATAAAAGGGTTAGTCTTTTTCTGGAGAAAACCGACCCGGGGGGAAAATTCGGCACGCCTTCAACGGGCGGGGAGATAGAGATTTTGGGTAAAAAAGGGGAACGGCTACTGTGAGGGCGACGAGAGAAAATTTTTGATTTTGTTTGGATGTTTTTTTCCAAAAGGGGTGTAAAAGGGTCTTTCGAACCGTGACCCCATTTATAAAAAGGGGACGAAAGAACTCTCACCGAGCGATACGAGGGGCACCTGTTGAGGGATCGAGGCTTTGGGAAGCCGCAGGGGTAAAAGTGTTACAACTTTTAAAAGAGTGTGACTTTGACAAAATACTGACGGGAAGACCCCCCAATTTAGATCTAAGCAAAAAAATCACCCTATGATTCAAAGCCCCACTCAATCCACTGACGCACGAAAGGGGTGGACGTTGTGAGTCAAAATTGACTTTAACATTTTACAAACAAACCCCAAAGGGGAAAAAAAAATAGGCAAATCTTGATGTCTGCATTTTAAATTTTCCCGGGGTTATGCAAAAAATTTTTTAAAATTTTCCCTTTGTGGGTTTTCACCCCCTATAAATTTTTTTGTCGCCGACAATTGCCCCCGGGGGGGAACGTGGTAAAAACCGAGGGGGGCTAATTAAATGCACTTTTTCCCTTTCCTAGAAATTTTTTTATCACCCCGTTCCACCCCCATAAAAGGGACACAATAAAAATTAATGTTTTGTTTATGCTCCTTTTGGGGCGCAAACGAGATAAACCCAAAAGGTGATTTTTTAAAACACCGACTCTGACAAGGGACTATTAAAAGGGCACAGGGATAGTGGGCGGGGGCCCGACTAGGGGGGGCCTAAAATGGGCTACCACAAGGGGGTTAAAGGAGTCCCCAACAAATTTTTGGGAAATATAAAATTAAACCCAGTTCGATCCCCAGAAAAAAAAGAAGGGGGAAATTGGGTTTTATAGGGGGTATATTAAAATTTTCCTTTAAAGATAAAACCCAGGGGGCCCGTCGGGATACCCTGGATGGGTGAAAACAGACGCAGACAAAGAAAATTACGGTTGGGCGGGGTTTTAAAACAAAAACGGGAGGGAATATGCGGGAAAATTAAAAAACAAAATTTGGGGTTAAAAATCCAGGAAAGCGCGCACTTCGCCAAACTGTTTTTTAAAATCTTTGGGGCCCGTTTTTGCATTAAACCCTAGAACAAAAGCAAAACCACCATTGTGAACAACCAAAAATTTTTTTCTCCCTACTCACCAGCCCGGGGGACAGAGGTTCGAAAAAATTTTCCCCAATGAGAGGTTGCTTAGGGGCCCCGTGGACCATCCCGTGGGGAAGCCGTCCTCCCCCGGGAATAGGGTCAATGTACCTATGGGCCCGCCTATGTGACCACCGGTGCCCGTATGAAATTGTATTCATACCTAAAGGCATTTTTTGGGCGCTTTTTTGTTTTTACTGTGACACAGACTCAAATTATAAGTGTGATAAGCCCGGGTCAGACACGAACCAACGATCCCGGGACCGGCAAAAGGGGTTTGGGGCGACATAAACAAACGGGGCTAAACGCCTACTCTGAGAGCGCCTAAAATTACAGAGTTTGTTTCCGGGGGAAACCGGGAAAAATTATTCTTACAAATGTTTTTTGTCCCAGAGACGAATGAGTTCTGGGTCCGTCACAAAAGTCAGGGGGTATAACCCCCTTAACTATAAAACCAAAGATTTTTAAACCCTTCACAACTATTAAAAGACATGATTTTGAAAGACATGGACCCCGTACAACGTGACTAACCCGCGAAAAAAAAAGAAAAAAAAGGCGCCATCGTCGTCCCCCCGGGTTTGGAGAGAAAAAATTATAAAAATTGGGTATTCACTAAACGAGGAGATTAAATAACAAACCCCGTCCGTACCCTACGGCTTTTAGTTATGCAACCCCCCGGCCCCGCTGGTATAAAAAAAACTATCATAAATCTAATAAAAAATATTGACATTTTTTCTTCTCTCTCACTCTTTTGATTTCATGTCATCCTTATTAAAGGTTCAAAAAGGGTTAAAATTAGAAACGCCATATCCCCGGGTTTAAAGAGCCCCCACACATCTGCAGGTCAGATTTAAAAAAGCCCCCTACAATTGCAGTATACAGCCCTCGGGGCGGGGGCTTTTAGTTAAGATAAATATTTCTATTATATTACCGGGGGGGGGGAAAACGTACGGAAAGAATATCTCCACTTTTCTAGTCTGGCTTTCACCACGGCATAGAGGGTTTTGGGGCCGGCGTTATGGGACGAAAAAACTATCGGGGTTTAATATTTGCGTATTACAAATTAAAATAAACGGCCACACTTTTTTTCCCCAATTAAAAAGGGGGTGACAAAATTGCTAAAAACAAATATGGGTGAAAATTAAATTCCCCTAGATTTTGAACACACTGTTTTCCGGCTATCAAACACTAAAGAGGGGGAGGGGGGGTTTGGACCCGAGTGAAAATCCCTTTAATAAAAAAATCGTGCCCGGGGGGATAATTTTAATTTAGTATAATGGGTTTTCAAATCAAAGGGGGCGTCCCATCCTCACGTACTGGGGAGAAAGGCAGGATTTGTGCTGAGGGTTTTGCCGCGGAGTTGAAAAATTTTACCAAAAGAATTTAAATAAAAACTTACGCGTCTAGAGTTTAAAAATTTGGGGGCGCTTGGAACTTACCCCCTCTCCCCCCCTTGGGCCGCAGAAACCGAATTGAGAGTTTATAAATTTTTGTTTGGATCATTATAATAGGGCTTTTAAAGGGCAGTTTTGATGGTCCGCCTCTATAAAGGAAAAAATGTAAACAATGTCAGACATCGTCTTTTTTGATTATTTTTTTGTACGTGACTTTTTTTTTTTACTTTTGGTCTCTGGACACTGACTGTTAATTTTTGGGGTTTTTTTTCCCTTTTAAAAGGTTTTTGATCAACAGGGAAAACCCCAATGACCAATGTAATTGTAAAATTTTCGGGGGTTTTTAAAGATGAATGCAATGGGTTTAAATAAAAGAATGTATTTAAAAAATTTTCAAATTGGGGGGAAGTGATGTACAACACTATACATTTAAGCCCGCCGTATTCCTTTTCAAATTTACCGCGGCATTATTAAAAAACAATCTGATTGGCTCACTTTATAATCATCCAGGGTCGGGCATTGGGACGACGCTGATAGGGAATGCCGATAAATTTAATAAAATTTTTTAAAAATGGGTCATTTCTCAAACTCGACTATAATTTTGTAAAGGGGGAGGAAAAGTTTTTTTTTTTAAAAGGGGAATTGTAAAATTTAAAAAAAAAAATTTGTTATTGACTTTGATAGACTTTGGGTGTCCCTTTCCTTAAGGATAGGATCCAAAATTTAAATTATGATAAATGTTTCGGCCCTAAATTTTAAAAAATTTAAAATTAAATTTTTGGTACTCTTTCGAACGAAAAATTTTCCCTTAAAGAGGGGGTTTTTTTCGCCACCAACTACTAAAAATTTTAAAATTTCGAAAATTTTTATTTTTTGGGTTTTAAATACCAAAACTAAGCCCGGGGGGCACATCGATGTCTGTGTTTGAAACCCCTTTCAAAAACTGATTTTGGGGGCGGGACCGTCTAATTGGGGTAAAACTATTTTTTGTGGGAAAAATTTTCTGTTAAAATTTTAAAACAGGTGTGCGGGCGTGGTTTTAAATTTGATAGAATTCATGGTGTTTTATTTGAGAATAAATTCAAATTTCCCTCGGGGGGGAATTTAACCCAAAAAGCCCACGTCACACTACAAAAAAGGTGTAGGGACAAATTTAAATTTTAAGGGCCCCGGGGCGGGCCCTTTAAAACCATCGTTGCTGGACGATTTAATGAACGAGGTTTATTCAAAAAAAAGTAAAGGGTGAATTTTTCCCCAAAAGGGGCATTTCATCATAAAAAATTTATCGGTTTTTTCTGATCACAAAAAAAAAAATCTTTTTCCATCAGGGGAGTAAAGTCACGTAAACATTTCCCACTCAACGCTAAATACATTGGGGGTTTTTAAAAAAACCCGCGTGATCAAACACAAAAAAAAACTATCTGGCTAGACAAGTTTATCCGGATAATCCTTTCCCGAAATACAAAGAATCTATGGGAAAAGGGAAAACCGAATCCGTTTTCACGGGTATTTACTCTTTGATCGGGAGTCAGAACGGGGACGAACCCCGGGCGCTTCAAAACGGACAAAATTTGACACTTTTTTCAAAGTGTTTGTACCCGTTTAGACTATTTAGATGAAACTAGTCAAGAAAAATAAAAACACGTACTGTCTGTGTTAAAAAAGGGCCCAAACCTAAATTGGCGCAAAGCTATTCAAAAGTCGCGACCCCCGATGTTAAAACAACATTTGGGGGAATGTCTCAAAAACACATTAAACAATAATATTAAAAATTAGTAAAAGAGATAAAGGGAAAAATTAATAAAGTAAAAAAAAATTGGGTATCCCTTAAATTGGCTGGGAAAAGCGGTTTTTTTCGTTGAAGAGAAAAAAAAAATTTTTAGTCTTTTAAAAAATCGGGCGGGCTTCTTGAGAAACTTTACTCCCCGGGGCCTATTCTTTTCGGGCTCTCGTAGGCGCGTTGGTTAAAAAATTTAAAAATTTGTCACAACTTAAACGGGGGGAAATTGGGCTTCTAGTCCCCCCAGAACAAAATTTTCACAATAAACGGGGGGATGACAAATTGTCGCCCCACCACTGATTTTGTACAATGAAAAAAATTTTTTGAAATCTGGGAAAAAAAATGGACGATTATAAAGTTTTTCCCAAAGTTTTAAAAAACTAAAACACTTTAAATTTAAAAAAACGGGGGGAGAGAGCGAAAAAACCCAATTAAAATACCCACTTTGGGCCCCCCAACACAAATTAAAACCGTAACCGGGGGGACCTTGAAACGACGAAAAAAAAAAAGGGAACTGGGAGGCAGGCCGGGTTTCCCCCCTCCTCGATTCATTTCAGACAAACCCACAAAACAAAAGCATTTCCTTATTAGTGTTGTAAAACTCCCAGAGAAGGAGGGGGGGGGGGGAAGGTGATCTTATTTTGTACCTTAGATAAAGAATCTGATAAAAATTTGGGAAACGGGTTCCCCCCAAAAATTTTTTGGTTTAAATAGGGGGAAAATATTTATCAACCCCCTTTAACGTTCCACCGGAGAGTGTCTATTTGCCCCTTATTTGGAATTAGAAAAAAAAGGGGGATATTTTTAAAAATTTGGCAATTCAATTTTTAACCCCGTGGGGTTTCGATAACGATATTTTTACCGGGGGGTAACAAAAACACAAAATAAAAAGGCACCCCAAGGATTTTTGGGAGTTGTTAAAACCAAAAAAACGTAAAAAAAAAGATTTTTAATTAAAAAGAGGGGTAAATTTAAAAAAAAATAAAGCATATTTAATTTTCCCAAACGGGGGGCGCTCATCGACAAAACTTTGATCCAAGGGGGGGCGAAAAAAAACGTCCCAGTAGGGGATTAAAATATAAAAAAAATAAAAATTTCTAAACTGTTTCCCCCCAAAGCCCAAACGCTGGAACACACTGAGTAAACGCAAGGGTTAAAAAAATTATTTTTTACAATCTCCCGGCCCTTCGGTTTTTCTCGGGGCCCCAAACCAATTTTAAAAAGGGAAATAGTCGGTTGGGAATAAAAAAAAAGTAGAGAAGGGGTTGACCGGGGAAAAAGGGGATGCGTAAAACTTTTCACATTTGGTTTAAAAAAAAGGTTCCCACTAACCCCTTTACAGGTGTCCAATATTGACGAGGGTGGGGGAGATTTGATCTAGTAGATATGAGAGTTTTAAATAAGTACAACCGGGGGCGTAAACCCTTAATTATTCCCTTAAACATTATTGATGTTTTTTCAAAGTAGGGGGCGTGGCCCAAATCCCCTTTTTAAAAAACAAAATGGGGCCCCGGCAGGACATAAACCGGGGGCCTATAAAAAAAGATTTTTAAAAAAGGCGACGCCCCCTTTCGATTCAGCCCGGGACAAGGGTAGGGGAATTTTTAAATTCAAAATTTTGGGAACATTTTTGAAAACAAGGGGGGCTTTTCAATTTTTTTTCTTTTTAAAAATTAATCCGGATAAAAAGGGGGGGGCCCGTCGGGGGAACTTTTCCAATGGGCACACTGAAAACAAAAAATGTGGAAATATTTCACCCCCCATTAAAACCACCCCCAACAACAAACGTCAAATGTTTGGGGAAAAGGGGCTAGTTCAAAATTTTTAACGCTAGTGTTCATTTCGACTATAGGAATGCCTTCCGGGCTTCGGTAAAACCTATTCACGTACTTAAAAATTTTTTGCGCCTGCGAAAGCGGGGGCTAAAAAAATTGGGAAAAATTTTTGTTCAAGGGGGGGGCGATCAGGTGCGAAAAAAGGTAAAGAAAAAATAATTTTTTGACAAAGGGAAAACCGAGGCTAATTTTACACGAGAAATTTTTTACCATAGTTAAAAGTAATTCCCTTGGGGACTTCCCCAACCGGTTTATTCCTTACAGGATCTTCCGCGGGCGGCCAAATTGAGGGACTTTTTAAAACCTACGAACAAAGTTCGCGTGCGTGGGCCCTACAATTTTTCAAATAATAAAATAGAAACAGAGAAAAAGCGAATTAAAGGGGAAATTCAACATCTTTCTGGTCAATTTGGAAAGGATACAAACATTTCTTTAACGGGGGTCCCGGGCGTCTAACTTTTAAACAAATATGATTTCAGTTTTTGGGGTACCCAACGGGGCCGTGGGTTTTGGGAGGGGCCGAATATTACGAGAAAAATTTTAACACTCTTCTTACTATACTAAAAAAAATTGGCACAGTCCATACGGTTTAGGAACACGACCGGGGGAATTTGGGACAAAAGCTGAATTATCCTATCCCGTGGGTTTTTGAAACTTTTCAAAAAAATGTTGACTGGATTAAAAAAAAAAAGGGGGTGCAGGGGCCCTGCCAAACAAGTCACCCATAACTACACTTTTTTCAAAAAAAAAAAATTTCTTTTTTACGGTGGCGGGGAAAAAAAAAAAAAAAAAAAAAAAAAAAATTTTAAAATAGAAATTTTCCCGTTCGTCCCCTTTTGTGGGGGGTCGGGGGGACTTAATTACAACCCCTTCCCAAACAGGCTACCCCAAACCCAGGGGTCACCCTTTAAAGCCCCCTTTTTAAAACAACATGAGGGGGTTTTTAAAGAGCGAGGATTTTTTAAAGGGGGGGTTTTTGCGACCCCAAACGTAAATTCCCCGGCCCCTGGTTTTAATCGAAACACCGACGTACGGTTGCGAATTTTAGACGCCACCCTCTTTGTGAAACACTGGGATGTGTCGCCGACTATTTCACTCGCTAGAGAAAAGACACTGTTACGAAAGCCGGCCCAATACCACCTCAATCGGTGGACGTCAAGTCTGTGACCGTACCCAAAGGATCCAAGTCTGTGAGTTTAAACAATGTTATTCAAGGGGTGATCCCTAAAATCGTTTTTATTCACAATGGTGTCAAACGAGGCGTTTGTGGGCAGTTTGAACACGAATCCGTTTCAACTGATTCACAGAAACCTCGATCGTTTCGTCCTGTATGTAAATGGAATCCAAAAACATTTGCCCATTTTGATAAATTTTGACAACGTCGGCACGTCCACCCTCGCCTATGACACATTGTTTTCGGGATTGGGCATTACACCATCAGAACAACGGCCATTTAATCACGCGAGACAATGTTCAATAAAGGTTACTTTATGTTGGCCTTCGACTTGACTCCCGACAGTGCAGGACAGGACTCGCACACCAGCCTTCATACAGAGGGGAACGTGAGATTTGAGTTACAGTTCAAGACAGACCTTGACACCGCCATAACCTGTTTGTTTTACTCTGAGTACGAGGACGGGTGTCTATAGATTCTAATCGTGAGGTGAAAATTAATTATTAACACCATGAATTCTCATCAAATAGACACACTGACTGCGGGGCAAAATTTCAATCATAAAGGGACATTTCCTTCGCACCAATTACCTCAAAATTTCACTCGTCCCGCCTTATTTGTGGTCAATTTAGACCCTCACACTAAACCCGGCTCCCATTGGGTGGTTCTATATTTTTCCAAATTTGGGAGTATTTTGATACATACGGCAGACGACCGAGCTTAGCGATGACTAGACTCTTGAAAAAACACTCGACACGATGGAGGTACAACCGCAAACGACTCCAAGGCATAGCTCCGGTGTGTGCGGCCACTATTGCTGTCTGTTTGCCGCTGCCAAGGACGCCGGCTGGAGCCTGAGGAGATTCACAGACCTGTTCTCAACCGCCAACTTGTGTAAGAACGACCGACTGGCCGTCACGCTGTTCAAACGTCGCTTTGGCCGCTGTCCAAGATGTACTAGCAGGGGTGCCCAGACGTGTGTTCCAGCATTAGATATAAAAGGTATACTATAATTTTATTTAATCATTTGTATTCAATTAATCTGGCATATGAACATCATCATGTCGGCCACTTTGATTTTTCATTTATCGTAAACTCGAAAAAGGAGTGGGTGATCACCGAGCTAGCCATAGTTTCATCGACGAGAAACAATCGTCGTGCTATCAATTCAATAAAACCACCGGCTTGTGTTACTCCAAATTGGATGCAATTCTAAAACAAAATTTAGATAAACCTTCGTCCCTTACGCATATAATAAACAAAAAGGGAATTTCTTGTCCCGTCTCACCGGCCGGACATTCATCCCACTACGTGAGGACTATAAATTCCCTTTGTTGATTTGATCAACTCAAATTGTTGGGGATGTACCGCCCCTTGTCACGACATCACCCGTGCGCGTTAAAAAATGCAAATGCTTTGGCACGATTCGTCAGATTTCACAGCGCCGATACAATTGTATAAATTTTGTCCAATCACACGACGACGACGACGACCACAATACTAGCTTTAATTGTGACGACTGTTGATTACAGGTCATCAGTCTAGACGCAGACAGCGATGAAGACGTGCAGCTGTAATATGGTGCAGGATGAATCACCCTCGTTGCTAACCAAGACTTTCTACCTAAACGACAAACAGAACAAACACGTGGCAGTGGGTCTCTTCCCTGACCGCAACTTTTACGCTCACGTGATGTTTTCATCGAGTTCTAATCGTCTAATACTCACCGTCCCCCAATGGAACTTTCTCGTCAAAGAAATGCCGTTTTGGTCCGAGTGTGTGCAGACGTGTGTAAACTTCGAGTCCACCATGGACGACTTTATCGTTGTGGTAAAAAACTTTTCGGCGTGTGGAAATTGTGTCTGAGTGATAAAAAAAACATTCAATCTACCTGTCTACGGATGAAATAAAAACTCTGTAAAATCTTGAAAAATATATCACACGACATGTAAAAATATCTAAACCACCCAAATGTATCGACGTTCATAGACAATACGCTCACCTCCAAATCGTTTGTAGACCCGCCCGATCCTATCCCATATTTTGACTATCTGTCACTC
Organism: Timema cristinae; assembly: GCA_039000515.1. Lineage (NCBI taxonomy): Eukaryota > Metazoa > Arthropoda > Insecta > Phasmatodea > Timematidae > Timema > Timema cristinae. Next base: position 2,180 of record JBCFYV010004313.1, on the reverse strand, counting down.
TAATGACGATCTTTGTATTTTTATGGATAACAATAATAAATTGTGAAATATGTATTTTTTTTATTATAATTAAATTTGAAAAAACTTGTATTTATTTTTTCATTTATAGTAATATTAACCCTCTCATATAAATATTTGTAGTAAGAGCGTTAAAATATATCAATTATTTGATATATAAATAACTAAAAAATTTAAAACAAATTACAATTCATTTACACTTTTTAAAAAAAAACTTGCGTCAATCATATTATAAGTGACGTAAAAAAAAAATCCAATGTCTGACGCGACCACAACGTCATAGTCACAGGCTGACCAACAGTCAATACAACAATCAGGATGACGTCACAATACTATAGCATACCTACCGACACGTCCAACAGGCTGACGGCAGGGCTGACCTTACTCAATAAAACATGGCAGGGCTGACCAAATAAAACGTCACCATATTTTGAATAATTAACGACCTGCAGTCAATACAACAATCAGGATGACGTCACAATACTATAGCATACCTACCTACACGTCCAACAGGCTGACGTCAGGGCTGACCTTACTCAATAAAACATGGCAGGGCTGACCCAATAAAACGTCACATATATTTGAATAATTAACGACCCAAATCTAATGTGACGTCCAAATGCGGAACGTCACCATACACACACACACAGGATGAACTCACTCACTGACGTCACTAAAGCCTGGCGTCACTTACAGACGCAGTCAATATTATTTTAATAACAGTGACGTAAAACTGGATATAGTCACCCTCTTACTACTGACAGTCATAATAACTTTGAAGGAATAAATAAATTCACTTTAATTTCTAAAATATACTCAATGGATAATATTTGATCAAATCTCGTATTTTTCTCTACCCGCAAATAATAATAATAATAATAATAATAAATATATTATTATTATTATTATTATTAGCACCTCGTCTTACTACCCGTTCGGGTTATACGCACTTACGCTAATGTGCAATGGTAGGGTGAATGTGAGATGAAATGAAGGACCTACAGTTTAACGTGGAATACGAACCACGGTGGAGGCCTGGCATTCCTCACATTCACAAGATGTCTTGTCAGAGGTGAAGGAAGGGTTTGGCAATCAGATAAATCTGTGCCGGGACCGAGGATTGAACCCCGGACGCCAGCACAGAGGTCCGACACCTTACCCCTAGACCACCAGGTTACCGCAAATAATATTAAATACTTTAAATCAGGATTTGGGCCCTTAAATTATATAAGTTTTTTGACTCATCTTGTTACAAATAAAGTAAATTTCTTTTAGAGTTAATTTGTTATTTTCATTACATATGTGGAATATAATAATTAATAGGTACTCATTAATAAATTCATAATAAGATATTCACAGTAATTAATATTCTGGAAAAGGTGAGACGTGTTTTATATTACCATTTACAACCTATGAATGTAGGTAGCAATGCTGCCAAAATAGCGTGTTGCGTGGATAAATCTTTAACAGCTAAACAAAAAAAAAATCCCAGCCCTTTAATTTTTAATAAAGCAAACAAAATTTTAACAGGTTTTTAAAACTTAAAATTTTTTTTTTAAATAAAAAAGGGGGAACGAACAAGAAAAATTAATTTAGTAGATAAAACCCATTTGGACATCCCCAGAAAGAAATAACCCTCCCCCCTTTCCCCCTTCCCAAACCCCCAAAAAAATTTTAATTTAAGGATTTAACTGGGCCCCCTTTTTTTTAGCTAGGCAAATTTATCCAGGGGGTTGGGGGTTTTGGGGTAAATTTTTCCGCCCCGGGCTGAAAAAAGGTTTGCTACTTTTAATCCCGATAAAAGGTGTAATTTTGGTATGGACAAAACAATGTTTCCTTTTTCAAATATTTTTGAGAGGAAAAAGTATAAAATTTTTAATTTTTTTTAGCTTCTCCCAAAAACACATTTTAATGAGGTAATTGAGTGTTGTAGTTCCAAAGACTTTGAGATACCCATTTAGTATGGATTGAACAATTTTTTAAAATTTTTAAAATATGTAATGCAGTAAAAAGTATAACTTTAAACCTTTTTTTGGGGTTAGTATTTTAAAACCGGGTTAAAAAAATTAAAAAGAAATTTTAAATTTTCTAAGTTTTAAACTTTTTCCTTGCCCAAAACTCCTTAGTAAATTTCCGGGCCCATGGCAAAGATGCAATTATTA